>JARQOD010003798.1:0-61046 GCA_033576555.1 Oophaga sylvatica | reverse complement strand
TGCCCTCTCGTTCAGTTCACCATGTGTTTGTACATTTGCTTTTTCCTTTTTTTTCAGGGCTGCTGTTTTTTTTTTGGGTTTAAAACCAGAAAACTAATTTGGGTGGTAAGGTTGTAAATCAGGTTTTTTTAAATTATAGAGTTGGTGCTTTCATTTTTTTGGGTTTGCATAATCCCCTTTCCCTACCTTTTCTATTAGTAATTTGGGGGGCCCCCCAACGTTTGCTATACTTTTTCTGTCGTGCAGTTTTTTCTTCTTCAAACCCGCCATTACTTTTTGGGGGGCTTTCTATGTTTTTTTGGGGACTGCTCCGGGGGGCAGATGTTTTCCTCTTTCATCTTTAGGTGTAGTTATTTCCCCGGGCTGTACGGGGCCCCAATAGGAACTTCCCGGCGCCCATTTGGGTTTGGTTAGTCAGGGCGCAATCTCAATTTCCAACGTTTGGTGTATTTCCTTTTTTGCCTGCCTCCTCAGCTCCCAAATCAAAACCCCCTTGCCTTTTCCATGTTCTGGATCATTCTGGGTCATTAAAATTTTTTCTGGATCACAGGTCACCCTCCTTTATGTTCTGGGTCAGCTCTATTTCTTTTATAGTTCTGGCAGCAGGTCAAACCGCCTTTTCCATGTTTGGATAATCTCTGGGTCTTTATACATTATCATAGAATCATAAATGGTGGGTTTGGGAAGGGACCTCCGGGGCCCATCTGGCCAGAGGGTGACCCCGGGGGTCCATCCTCATGACAGTGCCAGGCATCATCGGGTCCACCCCTGATAGGGCAAGGCAACACAGGGGCAGTCCTGGACGGTGCAGAGGGGTCCCGGGGGCCGTCCTGCGACGGGCAGAGACTATCACCGGGGGGCCCCCAAAGACGAGTAAACGGGGGGCCGTCTGCTGACGTGGAAGGCCCCTCATCGGGGTCCGTCCTGACGGGCGAGGCATCACCGGGGGCCCTCCCGCTGAGGGGCAGAGGCGATCACTGGGGGCCATCCCCGCTTGCGGTGCAGAGGCCACAAAGGGGTCCGTCCTGCTGACGGTGCAGAGACCTCCCGGGGGCCCTCCGAGACGTGTAAGGCCACCCGGGCCCCTGATGAGTGGAAGGCCACTCAGGGTCCGTCCTGACGGTCAAGGGGGGTACCGGGCCCCCCTGCTGACGGTAAAAAGGGGAGCACTGGGGTCCATTCCCTTTTTCCCCCCCCACTTTTTGGCCCATAATGCGGGGGCGAACATAGAATGGTTGAGTTGGAAGGGACCTCCTGGGCCTTCTGGTCCAACCCCTGCTCAAAGCAGGATTCTCTAAATCATCCCAGACAGATGTCTGTCCAGCCTCTGTTTGAAGACTTCCATTGAAGGAGAACTCACCACCTCTCGTGGCAGCCTGTTCCACTCATTAATCACTCTGTCAAAACGTTTTTCTAATAACTAATCTGTGTCTCCTCCCATTCAGTTTCATCCCATTGCTTCTAGTCTTTCTTGTGCAAATGAGAATAAAGATGATCCTTCTCCAATGTGACAGCCCTTGAGATATTTGTAGACAGCTATTAAGTCTCCTCTCAGTCTTCTTTTTTGCAAGCTAAACATTCCCAAATCCTGCAACCGTTCCTCATAGGACATGGTTTGCAGACCGGTCACCATTCTGGTCGCTCTTCTCTGAACTTGCTCCAGTTTGTTGATGTCTTTTTTAAAATGTGGTGCCCAAAACTGGACACAGTATTCCAGATGAGGTCTGACCAAAGAGGAGTAGAGGGCAATAATGACCTCACGTGATCTAGACTGTATGCTTCTGTTGTTACATCCTAGAATTGCATTTGCCTTTTTTGCTGCTGCATCACACTGTTGACTCATGTTCAGTCTGTGATTTATTAGTATACCCAAGTCTTTTTCACATGTGCTGTTGCTTAGCCCTATTCCTCCCATTCTATAGATGTATATGCTTTTCTCATTTTTATTGCCCAGATGTAGTACTTTGCATTTTCCCTGTTAAAAACCATTCTGTTAGTTGCTGCCCACTGCTCCAGTTTATTTATATCTTTTTGAATCCTCTCTCTCTCTTCTCTAGTATTAGCTACTCCTCCTAGCTTTGTGTCATCAGCAAATTTGATCAGTTTACCCTCAATTCCTTCATCTAAATCATTGATAAAGATATTATTTAATTCATATTATGGATCAGCAGGTCGGCTCCTGTCTATTCTATATTCTGGATCAGTTCCAGGTCATTATATGTTCTAGAGCAGCATGTCAGCTCCTGCCTATTCTATGTTCTGGGCCAGTTCTAGGTAATTATATGTTCTAGAGCCACAGATCAGATCCTGCCTATTCTATGTTCTGGATCAGCCCTGGGCCATTATACATTCTGGATCAGCAGGTGTTGTCCTACCTATTCCATGTTCTGGATCAGTTCTAGGTCATTATACATTCTGGATCAGCAGGTGGGGTCCCGCCTGTTCCATGTTGTGGATCAGCTCCTGGTTATTATATATTCTGGATCAGCAGGTCGGCTCCATGTGCTGGATCAGCTTTGGGCCATTATATGTTCTGTATCACCAGGTCAGATCCTGCCTATTCCTTGTTCTGGATCAGCTCCTGGTTTTTATATAGTCATTTCACTCTGTTTCTGTCTCTTTGTTACTTTGTGTTGGGGCTGTCAGTCTGTGCTGGGTCTGTGCTGCTATCACCTGTTTTCATTTTCCTTCATCAGGCCAATACTTAACCATGTTAGTTCCTACCCACAATCGTACACTTACTGTTGCCTGTGTAACATTGATCCCTCTGTGCTGTGTGCCTGACCCAGCTTGACTTGATTTTCTATCCGGACTCTACCCCTTTGTTTGTGAACTGACTTCGCTTATTGCTGCTCCCTGTAACCTGTTTTTGTCTCTCTGGCTTTTCTGACCTCGGCTCGTGTATTGGACTTCGTCTCTGTCTTCCCTTTGTTGTACTGCGCCATTTCCTGGACCTGACCTCGGATTGTTTGACCTCCCTTTACATGCAGTAAGTAGTATATATAATTACTGCCGTGACTCGCGTCACATATATGTTCTAGATCAGATTCGGACCATTGTGTGTTCTGGATCAGCAAGTCTGCTCCTGCTTATTCCATGTTTTGGATCAGCAGGTCAGCTGCTGTCTATTCCATTTTCTAGATCAGCAGGTTGGCTCCTGCGTATTCCTTGTTCTGGATCAGCAGGTCGGCTCCTGTCTATTCCATGTTCTGGATCATCAGTTCGGCTCCTGACTATTCCATGTTCTGGATCAGCCGGTCGGCTCCTGCCTATTCCATGTTCTGGATCAGCAGGTCGGCTCCTGACTATTCCATGTTCTGGATCAGCAGGTTGGCTCCTGTCTATTCCACGTTCTGGATCAGCAGATCGGCTTCTGACTATTCCATGTTCTGGATCAGCAGGTTGGCTCCTATCTATTCCACATTCTGGATCAGCAGGGTGGCTCCTGACTATTCCATGTTCTGGATCAGCAGGTCGGCTCCTCTCTATTCCACATTCTGGATCAGCAGGTCGGCTTCTGTCTATTCCACGTTCTGGATCAGCAGGTTATTTCCTGACTATTTCACGTTCTGGATCAGCAGGTCGGCTCCTGACTATTCCATGTTCTGGCTCAGCAGGTAGTTTCCTGACTATTCCATGTTCTAGATCAGCAGGTCGGCTCCTGCCTATTCCATGTTCTGGATCAGCAGGTCGGCTCCTGACTATTCCTTGTTCTAGATCAGCAGGTCGGCTCCTGGCTATTCCATGTTCTGGATCAGCAGGTCATTTCCTGACTATTCCATGTTCTGGATCAGCAGGTCGGCTCCTGGCTATTCCACGTTCTGGATCAGCAGGTTGACTCCTGCCTATTCCACGTTCTGGATCAGCAGGTCGGCTCCTGACTATTCCATGTTCTGGATCAGCAGGTCGGCTCCTGAGTATTCCACCTTCTGGATCATCAGGTCGGCTCCTGCCTATTCCACGTTCTGGATCAGCAGGTCAGCTCCTGACTATTCCACATTTTGGATCATCAGGTAGGCTTCAGTCTATTCTACGTTCTAGATCAGCAGGTCGGCTCCTGACTATTCCATGTTCTGGATCAGCAGGTAAGATCCTGCCTATTCCATGTTCTGGATAATCTCTGGGTCATTATACATTATCATAGAATCATAGAATGGTAGAGTTGGAAGGGACCTCCTGGGCCATCTGGTCCAGAGGTGATCACCGGGGTCCATCCTCATGACAGTGCACAGGCGATCATCGAGGTCCACCCTGATGATGGTGCAGAGGCAATCACAGGGGTCAGTCCTGATGACGGTGCAGAGGTGATGACAGGGGTCCGTCCTGCTGACGGTGCAGAGACTATCACCGGGGTCCGTCCTGATGACGATGTAGAGGCCATCACCGGGGTCCGTCCTGCTGACGGTGGAGAGGCCATCATCGGGGTCCGTCCTGACGGTGCAGAGGCGATCACCGGGGTCCGTCCTGCTGACGGTGCAGAGGCGATCACTGTGGTCCATCCTGCTTGCGGTGCAGAGGCCATCAAAGGGGTCCGTCCTGCTGACGGTGCAGAGACCATCACCGGGGTCCGTCCTGATGACGATGTAGAGGCCATCACCGGGGTCCGTCCTGATGACGGTGGAGAGGCCATCTCATGGGGTCCGTCCTGACGGTGCAGAGGCGGTCACCAGGGTCCGTCCTGCTGACGGTGCAAAGGCGAGCACTGGGGTCCATCCTTGTTACACAGGTCTTGGTCCCATAACTGCGGGGTCATAGAATCATAGAATGGTTGAGTTGGAAGGGACCTCCTGGGCCTTCTGGTCCAACCCCCTGCTCAAAGCAGGATTCTCTAAATCATCCCAGACAGATGTCTGTCCAGCCTCTGTTTGAAGACTTCCATTGAAGGAGAACTCACCACCTCTCGTGGCAGCCTGTTCCACTCATTAATCACTCTGTCAAAACGTTTTTTCTAATAACTAATCTGTGTCTCCTCCCATTCAGTTTCATCCCATTGCTTCTAGTCTTTCCTTGTGCAAATGAGAATAAAGATGATCCTTCTCCAATGTGACAGACCTTGAGATATTTGTAGACAGCTATTAAGTCTCCTCTCAGTCTTCTTTTTTGCAAGCTAAACATTCCCAAATCCTGCAACCGTTCCTCATAGGACATGGTTTGCAGACCGGTCACCATTCTGGTCGCTCTTCTCTGAACTTGCTCCAGTTTGTTGATGTCTTTTTTAAAATGTGGTGCCCAAAACTGGACACAGTATTCCAGATGAGGTCTGACCAAAGAGGAGTAGAGGGCAATAATGACCTCACGTGATCTAGACTGTATGCTTCTGTTGATACATCCTAGAATTGCATTTGCCTTTTTTGCTGCTGCATCACACTGTTGACTCATGTTCAGTCTGTGATTTATTAGTATACCCAAGTCTTTTTCACATGTGCTGTTGCTTAGCCCTATTCCTCCCATTCTATAGATGTATATGCTTTTCTCATTTTGATTGCCCAGATGTAGTACTTTGCATTTTTCCCTGTTAAAAACCATTCTGTTAGTTGCTGCCCACTGCTCCAGTTTATTTATATCTTTTTGAATCCTCTCTCTCTCTTCTCTAGTATTAGCTACCCCTCCTAGCTTTGTGTCATCAGCAAATTTGATCAGTTTACCCTCAATTCCTTCATCTAAATCATTGATAAAGATATTATTTAATTCATATTATGGATCAGCAGGTCGGCTCCTGTCTATTCTATATTCTGGATCAGTTCCAGGTCATTATATGTTCTAGAGCAGCATGTCAGCTCCTGCCTATTCTATGTTCTGGGCCAGTTCTAGGTAATTATATGTTCTAGAGCCACAGATCAGATCCTGCCTATTCTATGTTCTGGATCAGCCCTGGGCCATTATACATTCTGGATCAGCAGGTGTTGTCCTACCTATTCCATGTTCTGGATCAGTTCTAGGTCATTATACATTCTGGATCAGCAGGTGGGGTCCCGCCTGTTCCATGTTGTGGATCAGCTCCTGGTTATTATATATTCTGGATCAGCAGGTCGGCTCCATGTGCTGGATCAGCTTTGGGCCATTATATGTTCTGTATCACCAGGTCAGATCCTGCCTATTCCTGTTTCTGGATCAGCTCCTGGTTTTTATTAGTCATTTCACTCTGTTTCTGTCTCTTTGTTACTTTGTGTTGGGGCTGTCAGTCTGTGCTGGGTCTGTGCTGCTATCACCTGTTTTCATTTTCCTTCATCAGGCCAATACTTAACCATGTTAGTTCCTACCCGCAATCGTACACTTACTGTTGCCTGTGTAACATTGATCCCTCTGTGCTGTGTGCCTGACCCAGCTTGACTTGATTTTCTATCCGGACTCTACCCCTTTGTTTGTGAACTGACTTCGCTTATTGCTGCTCCCTGTAACCTGTTTTTGTCTCTCTGGCTTTTCTGACCTCGGCTCGTGTATTGGACTTCGTCTCTGTCTTCCCTTTGTTGTACTGAGCCATTTCCTGGACCTGACCTCGGATTGTTTGACCTCCCTTTACATGCAGTAAGTAGTATATATAATTACTGCCGTGACTCGCGTCACATATATGTTCTAGATCAGATTCGGACCATTGTGTGTTCTGGATCAGCAAGTCTGCTCCTGCTTATTCCATGTTTTGGATCAGCAGGTCAGCTGCTGTCTATTCCATTTTCTAGATCAGCAGGTTGGCTCCTGCGTATTCCTTGTTCTGGATCAGCAGGTCGGCTCCTGTCTATTCCATGTTCTGGATCATCAGTTCGGCTCCTGACTATTCCATGTTCTGGATCAGCCGGTCGGCTCCTGCCTATTCCATGTTCTGGATCAGCAGGTCGGCTCCTGACTATTCCATGTTCTGGATCAGCAGGTTGGCTCCTGTCTATTCCACGTTCTGGATCAGCAGATCGGCTTCTGACTATTCCATGTTCTGGATCAGCAGGTGGCTCCTATCTATTCCACATTCTGGATCAGCAGGTGGCTCCTGACTATTCCATGTTCTGGATCAGCAGGTCGGCTCCTCTCTATTCCACATTTGGATCAGCAGGTCGGCTTCTGTCTATTCCACGTTCTGGATCAGCAGGTCGGCTCCTGACTATTCCATGTTCTGGATCAGCAGGTCAGATCCTGCCTATTCCATGTTCTGGATAATCTCTGGGTCATTATACATTATCATAGAATCATAGAATGGTAGAGTTGGAAGGGACCTCCTGGGCCATCTGGTCCAGAGGTGATCACCGGGGTCCATCCTCATGACAGTGCACAGGCGATCATCGAGGTCCACCCTGATGATGGTGCAGAGGCAATCACAGGGGTCAGTCCTGATGACGGTGCAGAGGTGATGACAGGGGTCCGTCCTGCTGACGGTGCAGAGACTATCACCGGGGTCCGTCCTGATGACGATGTAGAGGCCATCACCGGGGTCCGTCCTGCTGACGGTGGAGAGGCCATCATCGGGGTCCGTCCTGACGGTGCAGAGGCGATCACCGGGGTCCGTCCTGCTGACGGTGCAGAGGCGATCACTGGGGTCCATCCTGCTTGCGGTGCAGAGGCCATCAAAGGGGTCCGTCCTGCTGACGGTGCAGAGACCATCACCGGGGTCCGTCCTGATGACGATGTAGAGGCCATCACCGGGGTCCGTCCTGATGACGGTGGAGAGGCCATCTCATGGGGTCCGTCCTGACGGTGCAGAGGCGGTCACCAGGGTCCGTCCTGCTGACGGTGCAAAGGCGAGCACTGGGGTCCATCCTTGTTACACAGGTCTTGGTCCCATAACTGCGGGGTCATAGAATCATAGAATGGTTGAGTTGGAAGGGACCTCCTGGGCCTTCTGGTCCAACCCCCTGCTCAAAGCAGGATTCTCTAAATCATCCCAGACAGATGTCTGTCCAGCCTCTGTTTGAAGACTTCCATTGAAGGAGAACTCACCACCTCTCGTGGCAGCCTGTTCCACTCATTAATCACTCTGTCAAAACGTTTTTTCTAATAACTAATCTGTGTCTCCTCCCATTCAGTTTCATCCCATTGCTTCTAGTCTTTCCTTGTGCAAATGAGAATAAAGATGATCCTTCTCCAATGTGACAGACCTTGAGATATTTGTAGACAGCTATTAAGTCTCCTCTCAGTCTTCTTTTTTGCAAGCTAAACATTCCCAAATCCTGCAACCGTTCCTCATAGGACATGGTTTGCAGACCGGTCACCATTCTGGTCGCTCTTCTCTGAACTTGCTCCAGTTTGTTGATGTCTTTTTTAAAATGTGGTGCCCAAAACTGGACACAGTATTCCAGATGAGGTCTGACCAAAGAGGAGTAGAGGGCAATAATGACCTCACGTGATCTAGACTGTATGCTTCTGTTGATACATCCTAGAATTGCATTTGCCTTTTTTGCTGCTGCATCACACTGTTGACTCATGTTCAGTCTGTGATTTATTAGTATACCCAAGTCTTTTTCACATGTGCTGTTGCTTAGCCCTATTCCTCCCATTCTATAGATGTATATGCTTTTCTCATTTTGATTGCCCAGATGTAGTACTTTGCATTTTTCCCTGTTAAAAACCATTCTGTTAGTTGCTGCCACTGCTCCAGTTTATTTATATCTTTTTGAATCCTCTCTCTCTCTTCTCTAGTATTAGCTACCCCTCCTAGCTTTGTGTCATCAGCAAATTTGATCAGTTTACCCTCAATTCCTTCATCTAAATCATTGATAAAGATATTATTTAATTCATATTATGGATCAGCAGGTCGGCTCCTGTCTATTCTATATTCTGGATCAGTTCCAGGTCATTATATGTTCTAGAGCAGCATGTCAGCTCCTGCCTATTCTATGTTCTGGGCCAGTTCTAGGTAATTATATGTTCTAGAGCCACAGATCAGATCCTGCCTATTCTATGTTCTGGATCAGCCCTGGGCCATTATACATTCTGGATCAGCAGGTGTTGTCCTACCTATTCCATGTTCTGGATCAGTTCTAGGTCATTATACATTCTGGATCAGCAGGTGGGGTCCCGCCTGTTCCATGTTGTGGATCAGCTCCTGGTTATTATATATTCTGGATCAGCAGGTCGGCTCCATGTGCTGGATCAGCTTTGGGCCATTATATGTTCTGTATCACCAGGTCAGATCCTGCCTATTCCTTGTTCTGGATCAGCTCCTGGTTTTTATATAGTCATTTCACTCTGTTTCTGTCTCTTTGTTACTTTGTGTTGGGGCTGTCAGTCTGTGCTGGGTCTGTGCTGCTATCACCTGTTTTCATTTTCCTTCATCAGGCCAATACTTAACCATGTTAGTTCCTACCCGCAATCGTACACTTACTGTTGCCTGTGTAACATTGATCCCTCTGTGCTGTGTGCCTGACCCAGCTTGACTTGATTTTCTATCCGGACTCTACCCCTTTGTTTGTGAACTGACTTCGCTTATTGCTGCTCCCTGTAACCTGTTTTTGTCTCTCTGGCTTTTCTGACCTCGGCTCGTGTATTGGACTTCGTCTCTGTCTTCCCTTTGTTGTACTGAGCCATTTCCTGGACCTGACCTCGGATTGTTTGACCTCCCTTTACATGCAGTAAGTAGTATATATAATTACTGCCGTGACTCGCGTCACATATATGTTCTAGATCAGATTCGGACCATTGTGTGTTCTGGATCAGCAAGTCTGCTCCTGCTTATTCCATGTTTTGGATCAGCAGGTCAGCTGCTGTCTATTCCATTTTCTAGATCAGCAGGTTGGCTCCTGCGTATTCCTTGTTCTGGATCAGCAGGTCGGCTCCTGTCTATTCCATGTTCTGGATCATCAGTTCGGCTCCTGACTATTCCATGTTCTGGATCAGCCGGTCGGCTCCTGCCTATTCCATGTTCTGGATCAGCAGGTCGGCTCCTGACTATTCCATGTTCTGGATCAGCAGGTTGGCTCCTGTCTATTCCACGTTCTGGATCAGCAGATCGGCTTCTGACTATTCCATGTTCTGGATCAGCAGGTTGGCTCCTATCTATTCCACATTCTGGATCAGCAGGGTGGCTCCTGACTATTCCATGTTCTGGATCAGCAGGTCGGCTCCTCTCTATTCCACATTCTGGATCAGCAGGTCGGCTTCTGTCTATTCCACGTTCTGGATCAGCAGGTTATTTCCTGACTATTTCACGTTCTGGATCAGCAGGTCGGCTCCTGACTATTCCATGTTCTGGCTCAGCAGGTAGTTTCCTGACTATTCCATGCTCTAGATCAGCAGGTCGGCTCCTGCCTATTCCATGTTCTGGATCAGCAGGTCGGCTCCTGACTATTCCTTGTTCTAGATCAGCAGGTCGGCTCCTGGCTATTCCATGTTCTGGATCAGCAGGTCATTTCCTGACTATTCCATGTTCTGGATCAGCAGGTCGGCTCCTGGCTATTCCACGTTCTGGATCAGCAGGTTGACTCCTGCCTATTCCACGTTCTGGATCAGCAGGTCGGCTCCTGACTATTCCATGTTCTGGATCAGCAGGTCGGCTCCTGAGTATTCCACCTTCTGGATCATCAGGTCGGCTCCTGCCTATTCCACGTTCTGGATCAGCAGGTCAGCTCCTGACTATTCCACATTTTGGATCATCAGGTCAGATCCTGCCTATTTCCATGTTCTGGATAATACTCTGGGTCATTATACATTATCATAGAATCATAGAATGGTAGAGTTGGAAGGGACCTCCTGGGCCATCTGGTCCAGAGGTGATCACCGGGGTCCATCCTCATGACAGTGCACAGGCGATCATCGAGGTCCACCCTGATGATGGTGCAGAGGCAATCACAGGGTCAGTCCTGATGACGGTGCAGAGGTGATCACAGGGGTCCGTCCTGCTGACGGTGCAGAGACTATCACCGGGGTCCGTCCTGATGACGATGTAGAGGCCATCACCGGGGTCCGTCCTGCTGACGGTGGAGAGGCCATCATCGGGGTCCGTCCTGACGGTGCAGAGGCGATCACCGGGGTCCGTCCTGCTGACGGTGCAGAGGCGATCACTGGGGTCCATCCTGCTTGCGGTGCAGAGGCCATCAAAGGGGTCCGTCCTGCTGACGGTGCAGAGACCATCACCGGGGTCCGTCCTGATGACGATGTAGAGGCCATCACCGGGGTCCGTCCTGATGACGGTGGAGAGGCCATCTCATGGGGTCCGTCCTGACGGTGCAGAGGCGGTCACCAGGGTCCGTCCTGCTGACGGTGCAAAGGCGAGCACTGGGGTCCATCCTTGTTACACAGGTCTTGGTCCCATAACTGCGGGGTCATAGAATCATAGAATGGTTGAGTTGGAAGGGACCTCCTGGGCCTTCTGGTCCAACCCCCTGCTCAAAGCAGGATTCTCTAAATCATCCCAGACAGATGTCTGTCCAGCCTCTGTTTGAAGACTTCCATTGAAGGAGAACTCACCACCTCTCGTGCAGCCTGTTCCACTCATTAATCACTCTGTCAAAACGTTTTTTCTAATAACTAATCTGTGTCTCCTCCCATTCAGTTTCATCCCATTGCTTCTAGTCTTTCCTTGTGCAAATGAGAATAAAGATGATCCTTCTCCAATATGACAGCCCTTGAGATATTTGTAGACAGCTATTAAGTCTCCTCTCAGTCTTCTTTTTTGCAAGCTAAACATTCCCAAATCCTGCAACCGTTCCTCATAGGACATGGTTTGCAGACCGGTCACCATTCTGGTCGCTCTTCTCTGAACTTGCTCCAGTTTGTTGATGTCTTTTTTAAAATGTGGTGCCCAAAACTGGACACAGTATTCCAGATGAGGTCTGACCAAAGAGGAGTAGAGGGCAATAATGACCTCACGTGATCTAGACTGTATGCTTCTGTTGATACATCCTAGAATTGCATTTGCCTTTTTTGCTGCTGCATCACACTGTTGACTCATGTTCAGTCTGTGATTTATTAGTATACCCAAGTCTTTTTCACATGTGCTGTTGCTTAGCCCTATTCCTCCCATTCTATAGATGTATATGCTTTTCTCATTTTTATTGCCCAGATGTAGTACTTTGCATTTTTCCCTGTTAAAAACCATTCTGTTAGTTGCTGCCCACTGCTCCAGTTTATTTATATCTTTTTGAATCCTCTCTCTCTCTTCTCTAGTATTAGCTACTCCTCCTAGCTTTGTGTCATCAGCAAATTTGATCAGTTTACCCTCAATTCCTTCATCTAAATCATTGATAAAGATATTATTTAATTCATATTATGGATCAGCAGGTCGGCTCCTGTCTATTCTATATTCTGGATCAGTTCCAGGTCATTATATGTTCTAGAGCAGCATGTCAGCTCCTGCCTATTCTATGTTCTGGGCCAGTTCTAGGTAATTATATGTTCTAGAGCCACAGATCAGATCCTGCCTATTCTATGTTCTGGATCAGCCCTGGGCCATTATACATTCTGGATCAGCAGGTGGGGTCTCGCCTGTTCCATGTTGTGGATCAGCTCCTGGTTATTATATATTCTGGATCAGCAGGTCGGCTCCATGTGCTGGATCAGCTTTGGGCCATTATATGTTCTGTATCACCAGGTCAGATCCTGCCTATTCCTTGTTCTGGATCAGCTCCTGGTTTTTATATAGTCATTTCACTCTGTTTCTGTCTCTTTGTTACTTTGTGTTGGGGCTGTCAGTCTGTGCTGGGTCTGTGCTGCTATCACCTGTTTTCATTTTCCTTCATCAGGCCAATACTTAACCATGTTAGTTCCTACCCGCAATCGTACACTTACTGTTGCCTGTGTAACATTGATCCCTCTGTGCTGTGTGCCTGACCCAGCTTGACTTGATTTTCTATCCGGACTCTACCCCTTTGTTTGTGAACTGACTTCGCTTATTGCTGCTCCCTGTAACCTGTTTTTGTCTCTCTGGCTTTTCTGACCTCGGCTCGTGTATTGGACTTCGTCTCTGTCTTCCCTTTGTTGTACTGCGCCATTTCCTGGACCTGACCTCGGATTGTTTGACCTCCCTTTACATGCAGTAAGTAGTATATATAATTACTGCCGTGACTCGCGTCACATATATGTTCTAGATCAGATTCGGACCATTGTGTGTTCTGGATCAGCAAGTCTGCTCCTGCTTATTCCATGTTTTGGATCAGCAGGTCAGCTGCTGTCTATTCCATTTTCTAGATCAGCAGGTTGGCTCCTGCGTATTCCTTGTTCTGGATCAGCAGGTCGGCTCCTGTCTATTCCATGTTCTGGATCAGCAGTTCGGCTCCTGACTATTCCATGTTCTGGATCAGCCGGTCGGCTCCTGCCTATTCCATGTTCTGGATCAGCAGGTCGGCTCCTGACTATTCCATGTTCTGGATCAGCAGGTTGGCTCCTGTCTATTCCACGTTCTGGATCAGCAGATCGGCTTCTGACTATTCCATGTTCTGGATCAGCAGGTTGGCTCCTATCTATTCCACATTCTGGATCAGCAGGGTGGCTCCTGACTATTCCATGTTCTGGATCAGCAGGTGGGCTCCTCTCTATTCCACATTCTGGATCAGCAGGTCGGCTTCTGTCTATTCCACGTTCTGGATCAGCAGGTTATTTCCTGACTATTTCACGTTCTGGATCAGCAGGTCGGCTCCTGACTATTCCATGTTCTGGCTCAGCAGGTAGTTTCCTGACTATTCCATGTTCTAGATCAGCAGGTCGGCTCCTGCCTATTCCATGTTCTGGATCAGCAGGTCGGCTCCTGACTATTCCTTGTTCTAGATCAGCAGGTCGGCTCCTGGCTATTCCATGTTCTGGATCAGCAGGTCATTTCCTGACTATTCCATGTTCTGGATCAGCAGGTCGGCTCCTGGCTATTCCACGTTCTGGATCAGCAGGTTGACTCCTGCCTATTCCACGTTCTGGATCAGCAGGTCGGCTCCTGACTATTCCATGTTCTGGATCAGCAGGTCGGCTCCTGAGTATTCCACCTTCTGGATCATCAGGTCGGCTCCTGCCTATTCCACGTTCTGGATCAGCAGGTCAGCTCCTGACTATTCTACATTTTTGATTATCAGGTAGGCTTCAGTCTATTCCACGTTCTAGATCAGCAGGTCGGCTCCTGACTATTCCATGTTCTGGATCAGCAGGTCGGCTCCTGCCTATTCCTTGTTCTGGATCAGCAGGTTGGCTCCTATCTATTCCACATTCTGGATCAGCAGGTCGGCTCCTTATTCCACATTCTGGATCAGCAGGTCGGCTTCTGTCTATTCCACGTTCTGGATCAGCAGGTTATTTCCTGACTATTTCACGTTCTGGATCAGCAGGTCGTCTCCTGACTATTCCATGTTCTGGATCAGCAGGTAGTTTCCTGACTATTCCATTTTCTAGATCAGCAGGTCGGCTCCTGCCTATTCCATGTTCTGGATCAGCAGGTCAGCTCCTGCCTATTCCATGTTCTGGATCAGCAGGTTATTTCCTGACTATTCCATGTTCTAGATCAGCAGGTGGGCTCCTGCCTATTTAATGTTCTGGATCAGCAGGTTGGCTCCTGCCTATTCCACGTTCTGGATCAGCAGGTCGGCTTCTGACTATTCCATGTTCTGGATCAGCAGGTCGGCTCCTGCCTTTTCCACGTTCTGGATCAACAGGTCGGCTTCTGACTATTCCATGTTCTGGATCAGCAGGTCATTTCCTGACTATTCCATGTTCTGGATCAGCAGGTCGGCTCCTGCCTATTCCATGTTCTGGATCAGCAGGTTATTTCCTGACTATTCCATGTTCTAGATCAGCAGGTGGGCTCCTGCCTATTTCACGTTCTGGATCAGCAGGTTGGCTCCTGCCTATTCCACGTTCTGGATCAGCAGGTCGGCTTCTGACTATTCCATGTTCTGGATCAGCAGGTTGGTTTCTGTCTATTACACAACCTGGATCACTAGGTTTGCTTCCGCCTGTTCCATGTTCTGGATCAGCAGGTTGGCTCCTGCCAATTCCATGTTCTGGATCAGCAGGTCGGCTTCTGACTATTCAATGTTCTGGATCAGCAGGTTGGTTTCTGTCTATTACACGTCCTGGATCACTAGGTTTGCTTCCGCCTATTCCACGTTCTGGATCAGCAGGTTGGTTCCTGGCTATTCCACATTCTGGATCAGCAGGTCGACTCTTGCTGATTCCATGTTCTAGATCAGCAGGTCGGCTCCTGGCTATTCCATGTTCTGGATCAGCAGGTCATTTCCTGACTATTCCATGTTCTGAATCAGTAGGTCGGCTCCTGCCTATTCCATGTTCTGGATCAGCAGGTCGGCTCCTGGCTATTCCACGTTCTGGATCAGCAGGTCGGCTCCTGACTATTCCATGTTCTGGATCAGCAGGTCTGCTCCTGACTTCCACGTTCTGGATCAGCAGGTCGGCTCCTGCCTATTCCACATTCTGGATCAGCAGGTCGGCTCCTGACTATTCCATGTTCTGGATCAGCAGGTCTGCTCCTGACTTCCACGTTCTGGATCAGCAGGTCAGCTCCTGGCTATTCCACGTTCTGGATCAGCAGGTCGGCTCTTGCTGATTCCATGTTCTAGATCAGCAGGTTGGCTCCTGGCTATTCCATGTTCTGGATCAGCAGGTCATTTCCTGGCTATTCCACGTTCTGGATCAGCAGGTAGGCTCCTGACTATTCCACCTTCTGGATCATCAGGTCAGCTCCTGCCTATTCCACGTTCTGGATCAATAGGTCAGCTCCTGACTATTCCACATTCTGGATAATCAGGTAGGCTTCAGTCTATTCCACGTTCTAGATCAGCAGGTCGGCTCCTGACTATTCCATGTTCTGGATCATCAGGTCGGCTCCTGCCTATTCCTTGTTCTGGATCAGCAGGTTGGCTCCTATCTATTCCACATTCTGGATCAGCAGGTTGGCTCCTGACTATTCCATGTTCTGGATCAGCAGGTCGGCTCCTCTCTATTCCACATTCTGGATCAGCAGGTCAGCTCCTTATTCCACATTCTGGATCAGCAGGTTGGCTTCTGTCTATTCCACGTTCTGGATCAGCAGGTTATTTCCTGACTATTTCACATTCTGGATCAGCAGGTTGTTTCCTGACTATTCCATGTTCTGGCTCAGCAGGTAGTTTCCTGACTATTCCATTTTCTAGATCAGCAGGTCGGCTTCTGCCTATTCCATGTTCTGGATCAGCAGGTCGGCTCCTGCCTATTCCATGTTCTGGATCAGCATGTTATTTCCTGACTATTCCATGTTCTAGATCAGCAGGTGGGCTCCGGCCTATTTCACGGTCTGGATCAGCAGGTTAGCTCCTGCCTATTCCATGTTCTGGATCAGCAGGTCGGCTTCTGACTATTCCATGTTCTGGATCAGCAGGTTGGTTTCTGTCTATTCCACGTCCTGGATCACTAGTTTGCTTCCGCCTATTCCATGTTCTGGATCAGTAGGTCGGCTCCTGACTTCCATGTTCTGGATCAGCAGGTGGGCTCCTGCCTATTTCATGTTCTGGATCAGCAGGTTGGCTCCTGCCAATTCCACGTTCTGAATCAGCAGGTCAGCTCCTGACTATTCCATGTTCTGGATCAGCAGGTCGGCTCCTGCCTTTTCCATGTTCTGGATCAGCAGGTCATTTCCTGACTATTCAATGTTCTAGATCAGCAGGTCATTTCCTGACTATTCCATGTTCTAGATCAGCAGGTGGGCTCCTGCCTATTTCACGTTCTGGATCAGCAGGTTGGCTCCTGCCTATTCCACGCTCTGGATCAGCAGGTCGGCTTCTGACTATTCCATGTTCTGGATCATCAGGTCGGCTCCTGCCTATTCCTTGTTCTGGATCAGCAGGTTGGCTCCTATCTATTCCACATTCTGGATCAGCAGGTTGGCTCCTGACTATTCCATGTTCTGGATCAGCAGGTCGGCTCCTCTCTATTCCACATTCTGGATCAGCAGGTCGGCTCCTTATTCCACATTCTGGATCAGCAGGTCGGCTTCTGTCTATTCCACGTTCTGGATCAACAGGTTATTTCCTGACTATTTCACATTCTGGATCAGCAGGTTGTCTCCTGACTATTCCATGTTCTGGCTCAGCAGGTAGTTTCCTGACTATTCCATTTTCTAGATCAGCAGGTCGGCTTCTGCCTATTCCATGTTCTGGATCAGCAGGTCGGCTCCTGCCTATTCCATGTTCTGGATCAGCAGGTTATTTCCTGACTATTCCATGTTCTAGATCAGCAGGTGGGCTCCGGCCTATTTCACGTTCTGGATCAGCAGGTTAGCTCCTGCCTATTCCACGTTCTGGATCAGCAGGTCGGCTTCTGACTATTCCATGTTCTGGATCAGCAGGTTGGTTTCTGTCTATTCCACGTCCTGGATCACTAGGTTTGCTTCCGCCTATTCCATGTTCTGGATCAGCAGGTCGGCTCCTGACTTCCATGTTCTGGATCAGCAGGTCGGCTCCTGCCTATTCAATGTTCTGGATCAGCAGGTGGGCTCCTGCCTATTTCATGTTCTGGATCAGCAGGTTGGCTCCTGCCAGTTCCACGTTCTGAATCAGCAGGTCAGCTCCTGACTATTCCATGTTCTGGATCAGCAGGTCGGCTCCTGCCTTTTCCATGTTCTGGATCAGCAGGTCATTTCCTGACTATTCAATGTTCTAGATCAGCAGGACATTTCCTGACTATTCCATGTTCTAGATCAGCAGGTGGGCTCCTGCCTATTTCACGTTCTGGATCAGCAGGTTGGCTCCTGCCTATTCCACGCTCTGGATCAGCAGGTCGGCTTCTGACTATTCCATGTTCTGGATCAGCAGGTTGGTTTCTGTCTATTACACGTCCTGGATCACTAGGTTTGCTGCCGCCTATTCCATGTTCTGGATCAGCAGGTTGGCTCCTGCCAATTCCATGTTCTGGATCAGCAGGTCGGCTCCTGACTATTCCATGTTCTGGATCAGCAGGTCGGCTCCTGACTATTCCACGTTCTGGATCAGCAGGTCGGCTCCTGACTATTCCACGTTCTGGATCAGCAGGTCATTTCCTGACTATTCCATGTTCTGGATCAGCAGGTCTGCTCCTGACTTCCACGTTCTGAATCAGCAGGTCGGCTCCTGACTATTCCACGTTCTGGATCAGCAGGTCATTTTCTGACTATTCCATGTTCTGGATCAGCAGGTCTGCTCCTGACTTCCACATTCTGGATCAGCAGGTCGGCTCCTGGCTATTCCACGTTCTGGATCAGCAGGTGGGCTCTTGCTGATTCCATGTTCTAGATAATCAGGTGGCTCCTGCCTATTCCACGTTCTAGATCAGCAGTTGGCTCCTGCCTATTTCATGGTCTGGGCTATTCCATTTTCTAGATCAGGCCCGTGTTGTCCGCAGAGCTTTATGCAGCTGCCGCAGTCACTATTTTTGGCCGTGCATCATTTTGGGAAATCCTGGCAGCTGGTAGAAGATATGGCACAACTTCCTGCCTCGTAACATCGCCGCTTCCCCAGAGGTTTTCCCGTCTTTTCGGTGCAGGAAGCTGCGGGCGAGGAGCTGCCGACCACATCCTGCTGACGCTTCTTTCTCGTCTCACATTTCCCTTTTTGCTTTGGCCCTGACACGTCTCCATGTTGTTTGGCATCGCATTTTCTCGAGTCGTGTCTGTTCACATATTGTGGTTTACCTTGGAAAGAATCGAAGCATAAGCTCTGATAAGAGCTCAGTCACACGGTGCAGTCTTATCTGTGGTGCCGCTATGTTCAGCCGCCATTACTGGAACGTCTCTGAATCTGCAGCAACTCCCACTGACCTCACATTAGATGCAAGGTCCATGGGAAATGGCTGATAACGGGTACAATAGAATGTGTACCCCTGTTCTACAGCAGTCATCCTAGGGTAGCTGATAACAGAGAGTAATAGCGTCTGGTCAGACAGCAGCAGAAGTGACAGTGAGGCAGGCCGGTCATGTGCTGAGTGTGGGCCGCTGATCTCCAGTTCTGTGGTTAGCACTTGTTCCCATCGTGACAGTTGTGAAATCTGTACAAAAGGGATGAAAATAATCCTGCTGACGGTGGATAGGCGATCACCGGGGTCCGTCCTGCTGACTGTGCAGAGGCCATTACCGGGGTCCGTCCTGACGGTGCAAAGGCCACCACCGGGGTCCGTCCTGCTGATGGTGCAGAGGCGATCACCGAGGTCCGTCCTGCTGACGGTGCAGAGGCCACCACCGGGGTCCGTCCTGCTGATGATGTAGAGGCCATCACCGGGGTCCGTCCTGATGACGATGTAGAGGCCATCACCGGGGTCCGTCCTGCTGACGGTGCAGAGGCCATTAGCGGGGTCCGTCCTGATGGTGCAAAGGCCACCACCGGAGTCCGTCCTGCTGACGGTGCAGAGGCGATCACCGGGGTCCGTCCTGCTGACGGTGCAGAGGCCATTACTGGGGTCCATCCTGCTGACGGTGCAGAGGCCACCACCGGGGTCCGTCCTGCTGACGGTGCAGAGGCGATCACCGGGGTCCGTCCTGCTGACGGTGCAGAGGCGATCACTGGGGTCCATCCTGCTTGCGGTGCAGAGGCCATCAAAGGGGTCCGTCCTGCTGACGGTGCAGAGACCATCACCGGGGTCCGTCCTGATGACGATGTAGAGGCCATCACCGGGGTCCGTCCTGATGACGGTGGAGAGGCCATCTCATGGGGTCCGTCCTGACGGTGCAGAGGCGGTCACCAGGGTCCGTCCTGCTGACGGTGCAAAGGCGAGCACTGGGGTCCATCCTTGTTACACAGGTCTTGGTCCCATAACTGCGGGGTCATAGAATCATAGAATGGTTGAGTTGGAAGGGACCTCCTGGGCCTTCTGGTCCAACCCCCTGCTCAAAGCAGGATTCTCTAAATCATCCCAGACAGATGTCTGTCCAGCCTCTGTTTGAAGACTTCCATTGAAGGAGAACTCACCACCTCTCGTGGCAGCCTGTTCCACTCATTAATCACTCTGTCAAAACGTTTTTCTAATAACTAATCTGTGTCTCCTCCCATTCAGTTTCATCCCATTGCTTCTAGTCTTTCCTTGTGCAAATGAGAATAAAGATGATCCTTCTCCAATGTGACAGCCCTTGAGATATTTGTAGACAGCTATTAAGTCTCCTCTCAGTCTTCTTTTTTGCAAGCTAAACATTCCCAAATCCTGCAAACCGTTCCTCATAGGACATGGTTTGCAGACCGGTCACCATTCTGGTCGCTCTTCTCTGAACTTGCTCCAGTTTGTTGATGTCTTTTTTAAAATGTGGTGCCCAAAACTGGACACAGTATTCCAGATGAGGTCTGACCAAAGAGGAGTAGAGGGCAATAATGACCTCACGTGATCTAGACTGTATGCTTCTGTTGATACATCCTAGAATTGCATTTGCCTTTTTTGCTGCTGCATCACACTGTTGACTCATGTTCAGTCTGTGATTTATTAGTATACCCAAGTCTTTTTCACATGTGCTGTTGCTTAGCCCTATTCCTCCCATTCTATAGATGTATATGCTTTTCTCATTTTTATTGCCCAGATGTAGTACTTTGCATTTTTCCCTGTTAAAAACCATTCTGTTAGTTGCTGCCCACTGCTCCAGTTTATTTATATCTTTTTGAATCCTCTCTCTCTCTTCTCTAGTATTAGCTACTCCTCCTAGCTTTGTGTCATCAGCAAATTTGATAAGTTTACCCTCAATTCCTTCATCTAAATCATTGATAAAGATATTATTTAATTCATATTATGGATCAGCAGGTCGGCTCCTGTCTATTCTATATTCTGGATCAGTTCCAGGTCATTATATGTTCTAGAGCAGCATGTCAGCTCCTGCCTATTCTATGTTCTGGGCCAGTTCTAGGTAATTATATGTTCTAGAGCCACAGATCAGATCCTGCCTATTCTATGTTCTGGATCAGCCCTGGGCCATTATACATTCTGGATCAGCAGGTGGGGTCCCGCCTGTTCCATGTTGTGGATCAGCTCCTGGTTATTATAATTCTGGATCAGCAGGTCGGCTCCATGTGCTGGATCAGCTTTGGGCCATTATATGTTCTGTATCACCAGGTCAGATCCTGCCTATTCCTTGTTCTGGATCAGCTCCTGGTTTTTATATAGTCATTTCACTCTGTTTCTGTCTCTTTGTTACTTTGTGTTGGGGCTGTCAGTCTGTGCTGGGTCTGTGCTGCTATCACCTGTTTTCATTTTCCTTCATCAGGCCAATACTTAACCATGTTAGTTCCTACCCGCAATCGTACACTTACTGTTGCCTGTGTAACATTGATCCCTCTGTGCTGTGTGCCTGACCCAGCTTGACTTGATTTTCTATCCGGACTCTACCCCTTTGTTTGTGAACTGACTTCGCTTATTGCTGCTCCCTGTAACCTGTTTTTGTCTCTCTGGCTTTTCTGACCTCGGCTCGTGTATTGGACTTCGTCTCTGTCTTCCCTTTGTTGTACTGCGCCATTTCCTGGACCTGACCTCGGATTGTTTGACCTCCCTTTACATGCAGTAAGTAGTATATATAATTACTGCCGTGACTCGCGTCACATATATGTTCTAGATCAGATTCGGACCATTGTGTGTTCTGGATCAGCAAGTCTGCTCCTGCTTATTCCATGTTTTGGATCAGCAGGTCAGCTGCTGTCTATTCCATTTTCTAGATCAGCAGGTTGGCTCCTGCGTATTCCTTGTTCTGGATCAGCAGGTCGGCTCCTGTCTATTCCATGTTCTGGATCAGCAGTTCGGCTCCTGACTATTCCATGTTCTGGATCAGCCGGTCGGCTCCTGCCTATTCCATGTTCTGGATCAGCAGGTCGGCTCCTGACTATTCCATGTTCTGGATCAGCAGGTTGGCTCCTGTCTATTCCACGTTCTGGATCAGCAGATCGGCTTCTGACTATTCCATGTTCTGGATCAGCAGGTTGGCTCCTATCTATTCCACATTCTGGATCAGCAGGGTGGCTCCTGACTATTCCATGTTCTGGATCAGCAGGTGGGCTCCTCTCTATTCCACATTCTGGATCAGCAGGTCGGCTTCTGTCTATTCCACGTTCTGGATCAGCAGGTTATTTCCTGACTATTTCACGTTCTGGATCAGCAGGTCGGCTCCTGACTATTCCATGTTCTGGCTCAGCAGGTAGTTTCCTGACTATTCCATGTTCTAGATCAGCAGGTCGGCTCCTGCCTATTCCATGTTCTGGATCAGCAGGTCGGCTCCTGACTATTCCTTGTTCTAGATCAGCAGGTCGGCTCCTGGCTATTCCATGTTCTGGATCAGCAGGTCATTTCCTGACTATTCCATGTTCTGGATCAGCAGGTCGGCTCCTGGCTATTCCACGTTCTGGATCAGCAGGTTGACTCCTGCCTATTCCACGTTCTGGATCAGCAGGTCGGCTCCTGACTATTCCATGTTCTGGATCAGCAGGTCGGCTCCTGAGTATTCCACCTTCTGGATCATCAGGTCGGCTCCTGCCTATTCCACGTTCTGGATCAGCAGGTCAGCTCCTGACTATTCTACATTTTTGATTATCAGGTAGGCTTCAGTCTATTCCACGTTCTAGATCAGCAGGTCGGCTCCTGACTATTCCATGTTCTGGATCAGCAGGTCGGCTCCTGCCTATTCCTTGTTCTGGATCAGCAGGTTGGCTCCTATCTATTCCACATTCTGGATCAGCAGGTCGGCTCCTTATTCCACATTCTGGATCAGCAGGTCGGCTTCTGTCTATTCCACGTTCTGGATCAGCAGGTTATTTCCTGACTATTTCACGTTCTGGATCAGCAGGTCGTCTCCTGACTATTCCATGTTCTGGATCAGCAGGTAGTTTCCTGACTATTCCATTTTCTAGATCAGCAGGTCGGCTCCTGCCTATTCCATGTTCTGGATCAGCAGGTCAGCTCCTGCCTATTCCATGTTCTGGATCAGCAGGTTATTTCCTGACTATTCCATGTTCTAGATCAGCAGGTGGGCTCCTGCCTATTTAATGTTCTGGATCAGCAGGTTGGCTCCTGCCTATTCCACGTTCTGGATCAGCAGGTCGGCTTCTGACTATTCCATGTTCTGGATCAGCAGGTCGGCTCCTGCCTTTTCCACGTTCTGGATCAACAGGTCGGCTTCTGACTATTCCATGTTCTGGATCAGCAGGTCATTTCCTGACTATTCCATGTTCTGGATCAGCAGGTCGGCTCCTGCCTATTCCATGTTCTGGATCAGCAGGTTATTTCCTGACTATTCCATGTTCTAGATCAGCAGGTGGGCTCCTGCCTATTTCACGTTCTGGATCATCAGGTTGGCTCCTGCCTATTCCACGTTCTGGATCAGCAGGTCGGCTTCTGACTATTCCATGTTCTGGATCAGCAGGTTGGTTTCTGTCTATTACACAACCTGGATCACTAGGTTTGCTTCCGCCTGTTCCATGTTCTGGATCAGCAGGTTGGCTCCTGCCAATTCCATGTTCTGGATCAGCAGGTCGGCTTCTGACTATTCAATGTTCTGGATCAGCAGGTTGGTTTCTGTCTATTACACGTCCTGGATCACTAGTTTGCTTCCGCCTATTCCACGTTCTGGATCAGCAGGTTGGTTCCTGGCTATTCCACATTCTGGATCAGCAGGTCGACTCTTGCTGATTCCATGTTCTAGATCAGCAGGTCGGCTCCTGGCTATTCCATGTTCTGGATCAGCAGGTCATTTCCTGACTATTCCATGTTCTGAATCAGTAGGTCGGCTCCTGCCTATTCCATGTTCTGGATCAGCAGGTCGACTCCTGGCTATTCCACGTTCTGGATCAGCAGGTCGGCTCCTGACTATTCCAGTTCTGGATCAGCAGGTCTGCTCCTGACTTCCACGTTCTGGATCAGCAGGTCGCTTCCTGCTATTCCACATTCTGGATCAGCAGGTCGGCTCCTGCTATTCCATGTTCTGGATCAGCAGGTCGCTCCTACTTCCACGTTCTGGATCAGCAGGTCAGCTCCTGGCTATTCCACGTTCTGATCAGCAGGTGGGCTCTTGCGTATTCCATGTTCTAGATCAGCAGGTTGGCTCCTGCTATTCCATGTTCTGGATCAGCAGGTCATTCTGCTATTCCACTTTCTGGATCAGCAGGTAGGCTCCTGACTTTCCACTTCTGGATCAACAGGTCAGCTCTGACCTATTCCACGTTCTGGATCAATAGGTCAGCTCCTGACTATTCACATTCTGGATAATCAAGGTGGCTTCAGTCTATTCCACGTTCTAGATCAGCAGGTCGGCTCCTGACTATTCCATGTTCTGGATCATCAGGTCGGCTCCTGCCTATTCCTTGTTCTGGATCAGCAGGTTGGCTCCTATCTATTCCACATTCTGGATCAGCAGGTTCGGCTCTGACTATTCCATGTTCTGGATCAGCAGGTCGGCTTCTCTCTATTCACAATCTGGATCACAGGTTCGTTTCCTTTTTCCATTCTGGATCAGCAGGTTGGCTCTGTCAATTCCAGTTCTGGATCAGCAGGTTGTTCTGACTATTTCACATTTCTGGATCAGCAGGTTGTTTCCTGACTATTCCATTGCCCTGGTCTCGCAGTAGTTTCTGATCCATTTTCCATTTCAGATCAGCAGGTCGCTCTGCTATTCCATGTTCTGGATCAGCAGGTCGGCTCCTGCTATTCCATGTTCTGGATCAGCAGGTTATTTCCTGACTATTCCATGTTCTAGATCAGCAGGTGGCTCCTGCCTATTTCCAGGTCTGGATCAGCAGGTGCTCCTGCCTATTCCAGTTCTGGATCAGCAGGTCGGCTCTGACTATTCCATGTTCTGGATCAGCAGGTTTTGGTTTCTGTCTATTCCACTCTGGATCACAGGTTGCTTCCGCTATTCCATGTTCTGGATCAGCAGGTCGCTCCTGACTTCCATGTTCTGGATCAGCAGGTGGCTCCTGCTATTCAGTTCTGGATCAGCAGGTTGGCTCTGCCAATTCCAGTTTCTGAATCAGCAGGTCAGCTCCTGACTATTCCATGTTCTGGATCAGCAGGTCGCTTCCTGCTATTCCATGTTCTGGATCAGCAGGTCATTCCTGACTATTCAATTCTAATCAGCAGGTCATTTCCTGACTATTCCATGTTCTGATCACAGGGGGCCTCTGACTATTCACGTTCTGGATAGCAGGTGGCTCTCTATTCCACGTCTCGATCAGCAGGTCGGCTTCTGACTATTCCATGTTCTGGATCATCAGGTCGGCTCCTGCCTATTCCTTGTTCTGGATCAGCAGGTTGGCTCCTATCTATTCCACATTCTGGATCAGCAGGTTGGCTCCTGACTATTCCATGTTCTGGATCAGCAGGTCGGCTCCTCTCTATTCCACATTCTGGATCAGCAGGTCGGCTCCTTATTCCACATTCTGGATCAGCAGGTCGGCTTCTGTCTATTCCACGTTCTGGATCAACAGGTTATTTCCTGACTATTTCACATTCTGGATCAGCAGGTTGTTCCTGACTATTCCATGTTCTGGCTCAGCAGGTAGTTTCCTGACTATTCCATTTTCTAGATCAGCAGGTCGGCTTCTGCCTATTCCATGTTCTGGATCAGCAGGTCGGCTCCTGCCTATTCCATGTTCTGGATCAGCAGGTTATTTCCTGACTATTCCATGTTCTAGATCAGCAGGTGGGCTCCGGCCTATTTCACGTTCTGGATCAGCAGGTTAGCTCCTGCCTATTCCACGTTCTGGATCAGCAGGTCGGCTTCTGACTATTCCATGTTCTGGATCAGCAGGTTGGTTTCTGTCTATTCCACGTCCTGGATCACTAGGTTTGCTTCCGCCTATTCCATGTTCTGGATCAGCAGGTCGGCTCCTGACTTCCATGTTCTGGATCAGCAGGTCGGCTCCTGCCTATTCAATGTTCTGGATCAGCAGGTGGGCTCCTGCCTATTTCATGTTCTGGATCAGCAGGTTGGCTCCTGCCAATTCCACGTTCTGAATCAGCAGGTCAGCTCCTGACTATTCCATGTTCTGGATCAGCAGGTCGGCTCCTGCCTTTTCCATGTTCTGGATCAGCAGGTCATTTCCTGACTATTCAATGTTCTAGATCAGCAGGACATTTCCTGACTATTCCATGTTCTAGATCAGCAGGTGGGCTCCTGCCTATTTCACGTTCTGGATCAGCAGGTTGGCTCCTGCCTATTCCACGCTCTGGATCAGCAGGTCGGCTTCTGACTATTCCATGTTCTGGATCAGCAGGTTGGTTTCTGTCTATTACACGTCCTGGATCACTAGGTTTGCTGCCGCCTATTCCATGTTCTGGATCAGCAGGTTGGCTCCTGCCAATTCCATGTTCTGGATCAGCAGGTCGGCTCCTGACTATTCCATGTTCTGGATCAGCAGGTCGGCTCCTGACTATTCCACGTTCTGGATCAGCAGGTCGGCTCCTGACTATTCCACGTTCTGGATCAGCAGGTCATTTCCTGACTATTCCATGTTCTGGATCAGCAGGTCTGCTCCTGACTTCCACGTTCTGAATCAGCAGGTCGGCTCCTGACTATTCCACGTTCTGGATCAGCAGGTCATTTTCTGACTATTCCATGTTCTGGATCAGCAGGTCTGCTCCTGACTTCCACATTCTGGATCAGCAGGTCGGCTCCTGGCTATTCCACGTTCTGGATCAGCAGGTGGGCTCTTGCTGATTCCATGTTCTAGATAATCAGGTGGCTCCTGCCTATTCCACGTTCTAGATCAGCAGTTGGCTCCTGCCTATTTCATGGTCTGGGCTATTCCATTTTCTAGATCAGGCCCGTGTTGTCCGCAGAGCTTTATGCAGCTGCCGCAGTCACTATTTTTGGCCGTGCATCATTTTGGGAAATCCTGGCAGCTGGTAGAAGATATGGCACAACTTCCTGCCTCGTAACATCGCCGCTTCCCCAGAGGTTTTCCCGTCTTTTCGGTGCAGGAAGCTGCGGGCGAGGAGCTGCCGACCACATCCTGCTGACGCTTCTTTCTCGTCTCACATTTCCCTTTTTGCTTTGGCCCTGACACGTCTCCATGTTGTTTGGCATCGCATTTTCTCGAGTCGTGTCTGTTCACATATTGTGGTTTACCTTGGAAAGAATCGAAGCATAAGCTCTGATAAGAGCTCAGTCACACGGTGCAGTCTTATCTGTGGTGCCGCTATGTTCAGCCGCCATTACTGGAACGTCTCTGAATCTGCAGCAACTCCCACTGACCTCACATTAGATGCAAGGTCCATGGGAAATGGCTGATAACGGGGTACAATAGAATGTGTACCCCTGTTCTACAGCAGTCATCCTAGGGTAGCTGATAACAGAGAGTAATAGCGTCTGGTCAGACAGCAGCAGAAGTGACAGTGAGGCAGGCCGGTCATGTGCTGAGTGTGGGCCGCTGATCTCCAGTTCTGTGGTTAGCACTTGTTCCCATCGTGACAGTTGTGAAATCTGTACAAAAGGGATGAAAATAATCCTGCTGACGGTGGATAGGCGATCACCGGGGTCCGTCCTGCTGACTGTGCAGAGGCCATTACCGGGGTCCGTCCTGACGGTGCAAAGGCCACCACCGGGGTCCGTCCTGCTGATGGTGCAGAGGCGATCACCGAGGTCCGTCCTGCTGACGGTGCAGAGGCCACCACCGGGGTCCGTCCTGCTGATGATGTAGAGGCCATCACCGGGGTCCGTCCTGATGACGATGTAGAGGCCATCACCGGGGTCCGTCCTGCTGACGGTGCAGAGGCCATTAGCGGGGTCCGTCCTGATGGTGCAAAGGCCACCACCGGAGTCCGTCCTGCTGACGGTGCAGAGGCGATCACCGGGGTCCGTCCTGCTGACGGTGCAGAGGCCATTACTGGGGTCCATCCTGCTGACGGTGCAGAGGCCACCACCGGGGTCCGTCCTGCTGACGGTGCAGAGGCGATCACCGGGGTCCGTCCTGCTGACGGTGCAGAGGCGATCACTGGGGTCCATCCTGCTTGCGGTGCAGAGGCCATCAAAGGGGTCCGTCCTGCTGACGGTGCAGAGACCATCACCGGGGTCCGTCCTGATGACGATGTAGAGGCCATCACCGGGGTCCGTCCTGATGACGGTGGAGAGGCCATCTCATGGGGTCCGTCCTGACGGTGCAGAGGCGGTCACCAGGGTCCGTCCTGCTGACGGTGCAAAGGCGAGCACTGGGGTCCATCCTTGTTACACAGGTCTTGGTCCCATAACTGCGGGGTCATAGAATCATAGAATGGTTGAGTTGGAAGGGACCTCCTGGGCCTTCTGGTCCAACCCCTGCTCAAAGCAGGATTCTCTAAATCATCCCAGACAGATGTCTGTCCAGCCTCTGTTTGAAGACTTCCATTGAAGGAGAACTCACCACCTCTCGTGGCAGCCTGTTCCACTCATTAATCACTCTGTCAAAACGTTTTTTCTAATAACTAATCTGTGTCTCCTCCCATTCAGTTTCATCCCATTGCTTCTAGTCTTTCCTTGTGCAAATGAGAATAAAGATGATCCTTCTCCAATGTGACAGCCCTTGAGATATTTGTAGACAGCTATTAAGTCTCCTCTCAGTCTTCTTTTTTGCAAGCTAAACATTCCCAAATCCTGCAACCGTTCCTCATAGGACATGGTTTGCAGACCGGTCACCATTCTGGTCGCTCTTCTCTGAACTTGCTCCAGTTTGTTGATGTCTTTTTTAAAATGTGGTGCCCAAAACTGGACACAGTATTCCAGATGAGGTCTGACCAAAGAGGAGTAGAGGGCAATAATGACCTCACGTGATCTAGACTGTATGCTTCTGTTGATACATCCTAGAATTGCATTTGCCTTTTTTGCTGCTGCATCACACTGTTGACTCATGTTCAGTCTGTGATTTATTAGTATACCCAAGTCTTTTTCACATGTGCTGTTGCTTAGCCCTATTCCTCCCATTCTATAGATGTATATGCTTTTCTCATTTTTATTGCCCAGATGTAGTACTTTGCATTTTTCCCTGTTAAAAACCATTCTGTTAGTTGCTGCCCACTGCTCCAGTTTATTTATATCTTTTTGAATCCTCTCTCTCTCTTCTCTAGTATTAGCTACTCCTCCTAGCTTTGTGTCATCAGCAAATTTGATCAGTTTACCCTCAATTCCTTCATCTAAATCATTGATAAAGATATTATTTAATTCATATTATGGATCAGCAGGTCGGCTCCTGTCTATTCTATATTCTGGATCAGTTCCAGGTCATTATATGTTCTAGAGCAGCATGTCAGCTCCTGCCTATTCTATGTTCTGGGCCAGTTCTAGGTAATTATATGTTCTAGAGCCACAGATCAGATCCTGCCTATTCTATGTTCTGGATCAGCCCTGGGCCATTATACATTCTGGATCAGCAGGTGGGGTCCCGCCTGTTCCATGTTGTGGATCAGCTCCTGGTTATTATATATTCTGGATCAGCAGGTCGGCTCCATGTGCTGGATCAGCTTTGGGCCATTATATGTTCTGTATCACCAGGTCAGATCCTGCCTATTCCTTGTTCTGGATCAGCTCCTGGTTTTTATATAGTCATTTCACTCTGTTTCTGTCTCTTTGTTACTTTGTGTTGGGGCTGTCAGTCTGTGCTGGGTCTGTGCTGCTATCACCTGTTTTCATTTTCCTTCATCAGGCCAATACTTAACCATGTTAGTTCCTACCCGCAATCGTACACTTACTGTTGCCTGTGTAACATTGATCCCTCTGTGCTGTGTGCCTGACCCAGCTTGACTTGATTTTCTATCCGGACTCTACCCCTTTGTTTGTGAACTGACTTCGCTTATTGCTGCTCCCTGTAACCTGTTTTTGTCTCTCTGGCTTTTCTGACCTCGGCTCGTGTATTGGACTTCGTCTCTGTCTTCCCTTTGTTGTACTGCGCCATTTCCTGGACCTGACCTCGGATTGTTTGACCTCCCTTTACATGCAGTAAGTAGTATATATAATTACTGCCGTGACTCGCGTCACATATATGTTCTAGATCAGATTCGGACCATTGTGTGTTCTGGATCAGCAAGTCTGCTCCTGCTTATTCCATGTTTTGGATCAGCAGGTCAGCTGCTGTCTATTTCATTTTCTAGATCAGCAGGTTGGCTCCTGCGTATTCCTTGTTCTGGATCAGCAGGTCGGCTCCTGTCTATTCCATGTTCTGGATCAGCAGTTCGGCTCCTGACTATTCCATGTTCTGGATCAGCCGGTCGGCTCCTGCCTATTCCATGTTCTGGATCAGCAGGTCGGCTCCTGACTATTCCATGTTCTGGATCAGCAGGTTGGCTCCTGTCTATTCCACGTTCTGGATCAGCAGATCGGCTTCTGACTATTCCATGTTCTGGATCAGCAGGTTGGCTCCTATCTATTCCACATTCTGGATCAGCAGGGTGGCTCCTGACTATTCCATGTTCTGGATCAGCAGGTGGGCTCCTCTCTATTCCACATTCTGGATCAGCAGGTCGGCTTCTGTCTATTCCACGTTCTGGATCAGCAGGTTATTTCCTGACTATTTCACGTTCTGGATCAGCAGGTCGGCTCCTGACTATTCCATGTTCTGGCTCAGCAGGTAGTTTCCTGACTATTCCATGTTCTAGATCAGCAGGTCGGCTCCTGCCTATTCCATGTTCTGGATCAGCAGGTCGGCTCCTGACTATTCCTTGTTCTAGATCAGCAGGTCGGCTCCTGGCTATTCCATGTTCTGGATCAGCAGGTCATTTCCTGACTATTCCATGTTCTGGATCAGCAGGTCGGCTCCTGGCTATTCCACGTTCTGGATCAGCAGGTTGACTCCTGCCTATTCCACGTTCTGGATCAGCAGGTCGGCTCCTGACTATTCCATGTTCTGGATCAGCAGGTCGGCTCCTGAGTATTCCACCTTCTGGATCATCAGGTCGGCTCCTGCCTATTCCACGTTCTGGATCAGCAGGTCAGCTCCTGACTATTCTACATTTTTGATTATCAGTAGGCTTCAGTCTATTCCACGTTCTAGATCAGCAGGTCGGCTCCTGACTATTCCATGTTCTGGATCAGCAGGTCGGCTCCTGCCTATTCCTTGTTCTGGATCAGCAGGTTGGCTCCTATCTATTCCACATTCTGGATCAGCAGGTCGGCTCCTTATTCCACATTCTGGATCAGCAGGTCGGCTTCTGTCTATTACACGTTCTGGATCAGCAGGTTATTTCCTGACTATTTCACGTTCTGGATCAGCAGGTCGTCTCCTGACTATTCCATGTTCTGGATCAGCAGGTAGTTTCCTGACTATTCCATTTCTAGATCAGCAGGTCGGCTCCTGCCTATTCCATGTTCTGGATCAGCAGGTCAGCTCCTGCCTATTCCATGTTCTGGATCAGCAGGTTATTTCCTGACTATTCCATGTTCTAGATCAGCAGGTGGGCTCCTGCCTATTTAATGTTCTGGATCAGCAGGTTGCTCCTGCCTATTCCACGTTCTGGATCAGCAGGTCGGCTTCTGACTATTCCATGTTCTGGATCAGCAGGTCGGCTCCTTCCTTTTCCACGTTCTGGATCAACAGGTCGGCTTCTGACTATTCCATGTTCTGGATCAGCAGGTCATTTCCTGACTATTCCATGTTCTGGATCAGCAGGTCGGCTCCTGCTATTCCATGTTCTGGATCAGCAGGTTATTTCCTGACTATTCCATGTTCTAGATCAGCAGGTGGGCTCCTGCCTATTTCACGTTCTGGATCAGCAGGTTGGCTCCTGCCTATTCCACGTTCTGGATCAGCAGGTCGCTCTGACTATTCCAAATTCTGGATCAGCAGGTTGGTTTCTGTCTATTACACACCTGGATCACAGGTTTGTTCCGACTGTTCATGTTCTGGATCAGCAGGTTGGCTTCCTGCCACTTCCATGTTCTGGATCAGCAGGTCGGCTTCTGACTATCATGTTACTGATCGCATTGTTCTGTTATTACACGTCCTGGATCACAGGTTTGCTTCCGCCTATTCCAGTTCTGGATCAGCAGGTTGGTTCCTGCTATTCCACATTCTGGATCAGCAGGTCGTACTCTGCTGATTCCATGTTCTAGATCAGCAGGTCGGGCTCCTGGCTATTCCATGTCTGGATCAGCAGGTCATTTCCTGACTATTCCATGTTCTGAATCAGTAGGTCGGCTCCTGCCTATTCCATGTTCTGGATCAGCAGGTTGGCTCCTGCTATTCCACGTTCTGGATCAGCAGGTTGGCTCCTGACTATTCCATGTTCTGGATCAGCAGGTCGGGCTCCTGACTTCCACGTTCTGGATCAGCAGGTCGGCTCCTGCCTATTCCACTTCTGGATCAGCAGGTGGCTCCTGACTATTCATGTTCTGGATCAGCAGGTCTGCTCCTGACTTCACGTCTGATCAGCAGGTAGCTCCTGCTATTCCACGTTCTGAATCAGCAGGTCGGCTCTGCTATTCCATGTTCTAGATCAGCAGGTGGCTCCTGCCTATTCCATGTTCTGGATCAGCAGGTCATTTCCTGACTATTCCATGTTCTGGATCAGCAGGTAGGCTCTGACTATTCCACTTCTGGATCATCAGTAGCTCCTGCCTATTCCGTTCTGGATCAATAGGTCGCTCCTGACTATTCACATTCTGGTAATCAGTAGGCTTCATCTATTTCCACGTCTAGATCAGCAGGTCGGCTCTGACTATTCCATGTTCTGGATCATCAGGTCGGCTCCTGCCTATTCCTTGTTCTGGATCAGCAGGTTGGCTCCTATCTATTCCACATTCTGGATCAGCAGGTTGGCTCCTGACTATTCCATGTTCTGGATCAGCAGGTCGGCTCCTCTCTATTCCACATTCTGGATCAGCAGGTCGGCTCCTTATTCCACATTCTGGATCAGCAGGTTGGCTTCTGTCTATTCCACGTTCTGGATCACAGGTTATTTCCTGACTATTTCACATTCTGGATCAGCAGGTTGTTTCCTGACTATTCCATGTTCTGGCTCAGCAGGTAGTTTCCTGACTATTCCATTTTCTAGATCAGCAGGTCGGCTTCTGCCTATTCCATGTTCTGGATCAGCAGGTCGGCTCCTGCCTATTCCATGTTCTGGATCAGCAGGTTATTTCCTGACTATTCCATGTTCTAGATCAGCAGGTGGGCTCTGGCCTATTTCACGTTCTGGATCAGCAGGTTAGCTCCTGCCTATTCCATGTTCTGGATCAGCAGGTCGGCTTCTGACTATTCCATGTTCTGGATCAGCAGGTTGGTTTCTGTCTATTCCACGTCCTGGATCACTAGGTTTGCTTCCGCCTATTCCATGTTCTGGATCAGCAGGTCGGCTCCTGACTTCCATGTTCTGGATCAGCAGGTCGGCTCCTGCCTATTCCATGTTCTGGATCAGCAGGTGGGCTCCTGCCTATTTCATTTCTGGATCAGCAGGTTGGCTCCTGCCAATTCCACGTTCTGAATCAGCAGGTCAGCTCCTGACTATTCCATGTTCTGGATCAGCAGGTCGGCTCCTGCCTTTTCCATGTTCTGGATCAGCAGGTCATTTCCTGACTATTCAATGTTCTAGATCAGCAGGTCATTTCCTGACTATCCATGTTCTAGATCGCAGGTGGGCTCCTGCCTATTTCACGTTCTGGATCAGCAGGTGGCTCCTGCCTATTCCACGCTCTGGATCAGCAGGTCGGCTTCTGACTATTCCATGTTCTGGATCATCAGGTCGGCTCCTGCCTATTCCTGTTCTGGATCAGCAGGTTGGCTCCTATCTATTCCACATTCTGGATCAGCAGGTTGGCTCCTGACTATTCCATGTTCTGGATCAGCAGGTCGGCTCCTCTCTATTCCACATTCTGGATCAGCAGGTCGCTCCTTATTCACATTCTGGATCAGCAGGTGGCTTCTGTCTATTCCACGTTCTGGATCAACAGGTTATTTCCTGACTATTTCACATTCTGGATCAGCAGGTTGTCTCCTGACTATTCCATGTTCTGGCTCAGCAGGTAGTTCCTGACTATTCCATTTTCTAGATCAGCAGGTCGGCTTCTGCCTATTCCATGTTCTGGATCAGCAGGTCGGCTCCTGCCTATTCCATGTTCTGGATCAGCAGGTTATTTCCTGACTATTCCATGTTCTAGATCAGCAGGTGGCTCCGGCCTATTTCACGTTCTGGATCAGCAGGTTAGCTCCTGCCTATTCCACGTTCTGGATCAGCAGGTCGGCTTCTGACTATTCCATGTTCTGGATCAGCAGGTTGGTTTCTGTCTATTCCACGTCCTGGATCACTAGGTTTGCTTCCGCCTATTCCATGTTCTGGATCAGCAGGTCGGCTCCTGACTTCCATGTTCTGGATCAGCAGGTCGGCTCCTGCCTATTCAATGTTCTGGATCAGCAGGTGGGCTCCTGCCTATTTCATATTCTGGATCAGCAGGTTGGCTCCTGCCAATTCCACGTTCTGAATCAGCAGGTCAGCTCCTGACTATTCCATGTTCTGGATCAGCAGGTCGGCTCCTGCCTTTTCCATGTTCTGGATCAGCAGGTCATTTCCTGACTATTCAATGTTCTAGATCAGCAGGACATTTCCTGACTATTCCATGTTCTAGATCAGCAGGTGGGCTCCTGCCTATTTCACGTTCTGGATCAGCAGGTTGGCTCCTGCCTATTCCACGCTCTGGATCAGCAGGTCGGCTTCTGACTATTCCATGTTCTGGATCAGCAGGTTGGTTTCTGTCTATTACACGTCCTGGATCACTAGGTTTGCTGCCGCCTATTCCATGTTCTGGATCAGCAGGTTGGCTCCTGCCAATTCCATGTTCTGGATCAGCAGGTCGGCTCCTGACTATTCCATGTTCTGGATCAGCAGGTCGGCTCCTGACTATTCCACGTTCTGGATCAGCAGGTCGGCTCCTGACTATTCCACGTTCTGGATCAGCAGGTCATTTCCTGACTATTCCATGTTCTGGATCAGCAGGTCTGCTCCTGACTTCCACGTTCTGAATCAGCAGGTCGGCTCCTGACTATTCCACGTTCTGGATCAGCAGGTCATTTTCTGACTATTCCATGTTCTGGATCAGCAGGTCTGCTCCTGACTTCCACATTCTGGATCAGCAGGTCGGCTCCTGGCTATTCCACGTTCTGGATCAGCAGGTGGGCTCTTGCTGATTCCATGTTCTAGATCATCAGGTGGCTCCTGCCTATTCCACGTTCTAGATCAGCAGTTGGCTCCTGCCTATTTCATGGTCTGGGCTATTCCATTTTCTAGATCAGGCCCGTGTTGTCCGCAGAGCTTTATGCAGCTGCCGCAGTCACTATTTTTGGCCGTGCATCATTTTGGGAAATCCTGGCAGCTGGTAGAAGATATGGCACAACTTCCTGCCTCGTAACATCGCCGCTTCCCCAGAGGTTTTCCCGTCTTTTCGGTGCAGGAAGCTGCGGGCGAGGAGCTGCCGACCACATCCTGCTGACGCTTCTTTCTCGTCTCACATTTCCCTTTTTGCTTTGGCCCTGACACGTCTCCATGTTGTTTGGCATCGCATTTTCTCGAGTCGTGTCTGTTCACATATTGTGGTTTACCTTGGAAAGAATCGAAGCATAAGCTCTGATAAGAGCTCAGTCACACGGTGCAGTCTTATCTGTGGTGCCGCTATGTTCAGCCGCCATTACTGGAACGTCTCTGAATCTGCAGCAACTCCCACTGACCTCACATTAGATGCAAGGTCCATGGGAAATGGCTGATAACGGGGTACAATAGAATGTGTACCCCTGTTCTACAGCAGTCATCCTAGGGTAGCTGATAACAGAGAGTAATAGCGTCTGGTCAGACAGCAGCAGAAGTGACAGTGAGGCAGGCCGGTCATGTGCTGAGTGTGGGCCGCTGATCTCCAGTTCTGTGGTTAGCACTTGTTCCCATCGTGACAGTTGTGAAATCTGTACAAAAGGGATGAAAATAATCCTGCTGACGGTGGGGAGGCGATCACCGGGGTCCGTCCTGCTGACTGTGCAGAGGCCATTACCGGGGTCCGTCCTGACGGTGCAAAGGCCACCACCGGGGTCCGTCCTGCTGATGGTGCAGAGGCGATCACCGAGGTCCGTCCTGCTGACGGTGCAGAGGCCACCACCGGGGTCCGTCTGCTGATGATGTAGAGGCCATCACCGGGGTCCGTCCTGATGACGATGTAGAGGCCATCACCGGGGTCCGTCCTGCTGACGGTGCAGAGGCCATTAGCGGGGTCCGTCCTGATGGTGCAAAGGCCACCACCGGAGTCCGTCCTGCTGACGGTGCAGAGGCGATCACCGGGGTCCGTCCTGCTGACGGTGCAGAGGCCATTACTGGGGTCCATCCTGCTGACGGTGCAGAGGCCACCACCGGGGTCCGTCCTGCTGACGGTGCAGAGGCGATCACCGGGGTCCGTCCTGCTGACGGTGCAGAGGCGATCACTGGGGTTCGTCCTGCTGACGGTGCAGAGACCATCACTGGGGTCCGTCCTGCTGACGATGGAGAGGCCATCACCGGGTTCCACCCTGCTGACGGTGCAGAGGCCATCACCGGGGTCCGTCCTGATGATAGTGCAGAGGCGATCACCGGGGTCCGTCATGCTGACGGTTCAGAGGCCATCACCGCGGGGCCGTCCTGCTGACGGCACAGAGGCCATCACCGGGGTCCGTCCTGATGACGGCGCAGAGGCGATCACAGGGGTCCGTCATTCTGACGGTGCAGAGGCCATCACAGGGGTCTGTCCTGATGATGGTGCAGAGGCAATCACAGGGGTCTGTCCTGATGATGGTGCAGAGACGATCACAGGGGTCCGTCCTGCTGACGGTGCAGAGGTGATCACCGGGGTCCATCCTCATGACAGTGCACAGGCGATCATCGAGGTCCACCCTGATGATGGTGCAGAGGCAATCACAGGGGTCAGTCCTGATGACGGTGCAGAGGCGATCACAGGGGTCCGTCCTGCTGATGGTGCAGAGACTATCACCGGGGTCCGTCCTGATGACGATGTAGAGGCCATCACCGGGGTCCGTCCTGCTGACGGTGGAGAGGCCATCATCGGGGTCCGTCCTGACGGTGCAGAGGCGATCACCGGGGTCCGTCCTGCTGACGGTGCAGAGGCGATCACTGGGGTCCATCCTGCTTGCGGTGCAGAGGCCATCAAAGGGGTCCGTCCTGCTGACGGTGCAGAGACCATCACCGGGGTCCGTCCTGATGACGATGTAGAGGCCATCACCGGGGTCCGTCCTGATGACGGTGGAGAGGCCATCTCATGGGGTCCGTCCTGACGGTGCAGAGGCGGTCACCAGGGTCCGTCCTGCTGACGGTGCAAAGGCGAGCACTGGGGTCCATCCTTGTTACACAGGTCTTGGTCCCATAACTGCGGGGTCATAGAATCATAGAATGGTTGAGTTGGAAGGGACCTCCTGGGCCTTCTGGTCCAACCCCCTGCTCAAAGCAGGATTCTCTAAATCATCCCAGACAGATGTCTGTCCAGCCTCTGTTTGAAGACATCCATTGAAAGAGAACTCACCACCTCTCGTTGCAGCCTGTTCCACTCATTGGGTGGTCCTCGTTGGCACTCCCGCTCTGTTCCGGTCTCTAGCCGTCCTGCTGCGTGCTCTGCTGCTTCCCCTTCCTCTGCTTCCTGGCGCACTGTCGGCAGGTCCCCGGGGAGAGTGCTTAGGTCGTGCACGCTCCCGATCTCTTAAAGAGACAGCGTGTATTTTTTTGAAAACTTCTTTAACCAATGGCATGGTACTAATTACTATTTCTGATCCCTCCACCATAGGGAGGGCGCCGAAGCAACAAGTATCTACTGTTGCTAGCTTCCGGTTCCGTTGTGATTGAGCCTGTGTTTTTGCAGTGACCTGCCTTCTGCAGACTTTCAGTTACCTGTTACTCAGCTGTCCAGGACAACATCTAAACGGTCTACGTCAGCTCCGTTCTGCCACTCAGCCATCCGAAACTCTGGACAACTCCGGTACCAGCTTATACCCAAGTACCTGGAGGTAGCACCTGTGTCCCCCAGACATTCCATTCTGATCCTGTTCGAAGGGGTCTTACTACGGGTGTCTGGGGCTCACTTAGTCACACCCCCTTAGGAGCCCCCCGAACCGTAGTCCCAAGGTTCCACAAAAACTATAAAAAACGAATGTGAACTTCACCATCTGTGCCTCTGCTTCCATTTTTTACAGATTGCTCCGGCCATGGAACCCGCTGGATCCCAGGGATCTCCGGCTGTGGAGTTATGTCAAGAAGTTACCCTGCTGAGGGAGCAACAGGACAAAATCACGACCTACAGTACAGACCAAAAGTTTGGACACACCTTCTCATTCAAAGATTTTTCTGTATTTTCATGACTATGAAAATTGTACATTCACACTGAAGGCATCAAAACTATGAATTATCACATGTGGAATTATATACGTAACAAAAAAGTGTGAAACAACTGAAATTATGTCTTATATTCTAGGTTCTTCACCTTTTGCTTTGATGACTGCTTTGCACACTCTTGGCATTCTCTTGATGAGCTTCAAGAAGTAGTCACCGGAAATGGTCTTCCAACAGTCTTGAAGGAGTTCCCAGAGATGCTTAGCACTTGTTGGCCCTTTTGCCTTCACTCTGCGGTCCAGCTCACCCCAAACCATCTCGATTGGGTTCAGGTCTGGTGACTGTGGAGGCCAGGTCATCTGGCGTAGCACCCCATCACTCTCCTCCTTGGTCAAATAGCCCTTACACAGCCTGGAGGTGTGTTTGGGGTCATAGTCCTGTTGAAAAATAAATGATGGTCCAACGAAACACAAACCGGATGGAATAGCATGCCGCTGCAAGATGCTGTGGTAGCCATGCTGGTTTAGTATGCCTTAAATTTTGAATAAATCCCCAACAGTGTCACCAGCAAAGCACCCCCACACCATCACACCTCCTCCTCCATGCTTCACGGTGGGAACCAGGCATGTAGAGTCCATCCGTTCACCTTTTCTGCGTCGCACAGACACGGTGGTTGGAACCAAAAATCTCAAATTTGGACTCATCAGACCAAAGCACAGATTTCCACTGGTCTAATGTCCATTCCTTGTGTTCTTTAGCCCAAACAAGTATCTTCTGCTTGTTGCCTGTCCTTAGCAGTGGTTTCCTAGCAGGTTTTTACCATGAAGGCTGCTGCACAAAGTTTCCTCTTAACAGTTGTTGTAGAGATGTGTCTGCTGCTAGAACTCTGTGTGGCATTGACCTGGTCTCTAATCTGAGCTGCTGTAAACCTACGATTTCTGAGGCTGGTGACTCGGATACACTTATCCTCAGAAGCAGAGGTGACCCTTGGTCTTCCTTTCCTGGGGCGGTCCTCATGTGAGCCAGTTTCTTTGTAGCGCTTGATGGTTTTTGCAACTGCACTTGGGAACACTTTCAAAGTTTTCCCAATTTTTCGGACTGACTGACCTTTATTTCTTAAAGTAATGATGGCCACTCGTTTTTCTTTACTTAGCTGCTTTTTTCTTGCCATAATACAAATTCTAACAGTCTATTCAGTAGGACTATCAGCTGTGTATCCACCAGACTTCTGCACAACAGAACTGATGGTCCCAACCCCATTTATAAGGGCAGAAATCCCACTTATTAAACCTGACAGGGCACACCTGTGAAGTGAAAACCATTCCCGGTGACTACCTCTTGAAGCTCATCAAAGAATGCCAAGAGTGTGCAAAGCAGTCATCAAAGCAAAAGGTGGCTACTTTGAAGAACCTAGAATATAAGACATATTTTCAGTTGTTTCACACTTTTTTGTAAAGTGTATAATTCTACATGTGTTAATTCATAGTTTTGATGCCTTCAGTGTGAATGTACAATTTTCATAGTCATGAAAATACAGAAAAATCTTTGATTTAGAAGGTGTGTCCAAACTTTTGGTCTGTTCTGTATCTACCCAACATGTCCACACACTTGGATTCGCTGATATCCTCTGCCACTGTCATTCAGGTATCCACTTGCATGGCTAGTAAAAGTCCTCGCCTGACACTTTCTGCCCGCTTCCGCGGCAATCCCGTGCAGTATCGTGGCTTCATCAACCAGTGCACGCTGCACTTTGAAATTTTGGGGCATATGTTTTCTTCTGATCAGGCCAAGGTGGGCTTCATTATGTCTCATCTTGCTGGAGAGGCCCTCGCCTGGATGAATCTGCTGTGGGAGAGAGGGGATCCTTTGATTAATAATCTGCAGTCTTTTCTAGAAGTATTTTGCAGGACCTTTGACGAACACGGTCGTGCCACATCGACGGCTTCTGCTCTTGTCTGGCTGCACCAGGAGGCCCTCACATTGGCTCAGTATGCTGCTCGGTTTCGTACCCTTTCTTCTGAACTCTCCTGGAACAACAAGGCCCTGGTGGCCGCCTTTTTGGAGGGTCTCTCAGGAAGAGTGAAGGATGAGCTGGCAGGATGGGACATTCCTACAACCCTGTATGAACTAATATCCCTGGCAACCCGGATTGACCTGAGATTTCAGGAACGCGACAGGGAGACCAGATGTGAAAAGTGGTCCTACCGCCCGGTTCCCAGTCTTCCTAGACCTACGGTCTCCTCAACTTCATCTCAATCTCCAGACACTATGAAGGTGGATCAAGTAAGGTTGGCCAACCGCCGTCAAGAGGTGCGTCGTCTGGAGGGGAGCTGTTTCTACTGTGGCAGTCCCAAGCATTAGATTCGCGCCTATCCGAAGAGGTCGGAAAACTTCAGTGCCTAGGGTCGGTAGGAGAAGCTACCCTAGATGAGAGACATCTCTCCATCACTGCAAATAACTGTCTCCGTGTCCTTTGGCACGGTAAAATTTTCTGAACTTTGTTTTCTGGGCTCAGGAGCTGCCGAGAATTTTGTCCAGCAGACTGTGGTGACCGTTACCAGATACCAGTCCAGCGTCTTTCTGAACCGTTGTGGATGAATTCTGTGGATGGCAAACCCCAGACCGAGCCCGTTCAGTTCTTGACAAAGCCGATGGAGCTGCGGGTAGGTCTCATGCATTCAGAGAGAATCCATCTTTATGTCTTGCCTAGTTTGTCTCATCCCTTACTTTTAGGTCTACCCTGGCTCCGGAACCATGAACAAGTTCTTAATTGGAAGACGGGGGAGGTTCTGCGCTGGGGAGACTCTTGCTCAGATCAGTGTATCATTCCTGTTCACCTGGTTCCACCTCCAGTCCAGCCTGCTACCCTGCCAGGTCTACCATCCTCTTACTGGGCCTTCTCTGACGTCTTTAGGAAAAAGGAAGCAGAGCGACTACCTCCACACAGGTCGTATGACTGTCCAATTGTCCTGCTCCCCGGGACGTCTCCTCCTCGGGGGCGAATTTATTCTCTTTCCCAAGCAGAGTTCCAGTCCATGTCTGAGTACATTCACGAGAACCTGGCCAGAGGATTTATCCGAAAATCATCTTCGCCAGCAGGGGCAGGATTCTTCTTCGTGAAGAAAAAAGACGGATCTCTACGGCCCTGCATTGATTACAGGGGCATGAATCAAATCAGGGTAAAGAACAGGTATCCGTTAACTGTAATTTCAGAGCTGTTTGACCACCTCAGAGGGACTAGGATCTTCACTAAACTGGACCTCAGAGGGGCTTACAACCTGATTCGCATACGAGAGGGAGATGAGTGGAAAACCGCTTTCAACACTCGGGATGGCCACTACAAATACCTGGTAATGCCGTTTGGCCTAAGTAATCCACCCGCAGTCTTCCAGGAATTCGTAAATGACATTTTCGGAGACCTGCTCTATACCTGTATTGTTGGCTACCTGGATGACATCTTGATCTTCTCCGCAGATTTTGCCTCGCACCGGAGACAAGTACGTCAGGTCTTGCAACGTCTCAGGGAAAACAGACTGTATGCTAAATTTGAAAATGCCTTTTGAACAATCCTCTCTGCCTTTCCTCGGTTATTTAGTCTCGTCTACAGGACTAAAGATGGATCCAGAGAAGTTGACTGCCGTCCTCAAGTGGCCCCGCCCATCAGGGCTGAAAACCATACAGCGATTTCTGGGGTTCGTTAACTATTACCGAGTATTCATTCCACACTTTTCCACCCGAGTGGCACCCATCTCGGCTTTGACCCGGAAAGGCATAAATGCCAAGGAGTGGATTCCCGAGGCAGAGGAGGCTTTTGTTTCTTTAAAGAGAGCCTTCGCTTCTGCACCCGTTCTCTATCGAACGGACTATGATAAGCCATTTTTTCTAGAGGTGGACACTTCCTCAGTAGGTGCTGGAGTGGTTCTCACCCAGAAGTTGTCCACCTGTCGTATGGTCTCCTGTGGGTTTTTTTCAAAGGTGTTTTCTCCCGCTGAAAGGAACTATTCCATGGGGGATCGGGAATTGTTGGCAATGGACTGGAAGGGAGAACTGAGGAGAGATCATGGGAACCTAAGGAGAATATCCAGGCTCCTCTCTTATTGAAGAGATTCTATGCAGGCTTAAAAAAGATAGGGCGTAAAGGGGGAGATACTGTTACACCCGGTCCCGGTCTCATACCTCTGCGGGGTCTTCATTGGGACTCCCGCTCTGTGCCGATCTCTAGACATCCTGCTGCGGCCTCTGCTGCTTCCCCCTCCTCTGCTTCCTGGTGCGCTGTCGGCAGGTCCCCGGGGAGAGTGCTTAGGTCACACGTGCGCACGCTCCCAGTCTCTTAAAGAGACAGTGCACATTTTTTTAAAAATGTCTTTAACCAATGGCATGGTACTGATTACTATTTATGGCCCCTCCGCCATAGGGAGGGCGCTGGAGCAACAAGTATCCAGTGTTGCTAGCTTCCAGTTCCGTTGTGTTCCGCTACTGTGTGGTTTGTTCTCTCTGTGCCTTGTATTCTGTATGTTGATCTTTCATTGCCTGACCTTAGACTTCGTTAAGACCATCTGCCTGTTTAACCCCTTCGGCTCTGATCCATTATCCTCCTGGTATTCTGACTATGCCTTTGTCTCTTCCTTCTGTTTATGACGTACCCTCCTGGCTTCTGACCTCAGACTCCTTGACTATCCTGACTCACGGCTTGTCCATAAGAAGTGACTTCGCATCACACTGGGGTTGTATCTGGAGGACAGAAGACCCTGGATAGGAAACAAGGGTCCATAGTGGAGCTCTGGGAGCGGCCAGAGCAGTCTGTGGAGAGGTCTTGTGGGGACAGAGGAGCTTGGGGATCGGACAGAGCAGTCTGTAGAAGGGTCTTGTGGGGATGCATGAGCCTGGAGAGCGGACAGAGCAGTCTGTTAGCGGAGTCTTGTGGGGATAGAGGAGCCTGGGGAGCTGACAGAGCAGTCTGTAGAAGGGTCTTGTGGGTATAGAGTAGCCTTGGGAGCGGACAGAGCAGTCTGTAGAAGGGTCTTTTTGGGAGAGTAGCCTGTGAAGCAGACAGCGCAGTCTGTAGAAGGGTCTTTTAGGGATAGAGCAGCCTGGGGAGCAGACAGAGCAGTCTTGTAGGGGGGTCTTGTGGGGATAGAGGAGCCTGTGTAGCAGACAGAACAGTCAGTGGAGGGGTCTTATGGAGATGGAGGAGCCTGGGGAGCAGACAGAACAGTCTGTAGAGAGGTCTTGTGGGAACAGAGGAGAGTGAGGAGCAGACAAAGCTGTCTGTGGAAGGTTCTTGTGGGCACAGAGGAGCCTGGTGAGCTAACAGAGGCGTATGATGGGATGGGCACTGAAGGTTGATCGATAAATGGCAGAACAGTCTGGAGATAGGGGGAACCAAGGTTTGCAAAGGAGTCTGGATAAAGAGGGTTACGGGGTCTGCAGAGGAGTCTGAAGAGAGAGGCTTTCGGGGTCTGCGGAGGGAGTCTGGAGATAGGGGGCACCGGGGTCTGTGGAGGAGTCTGGAGAAAGAGGGTTATCGGGTCTGTGGAGGATTCTGGAGAGAGAGGCTTCCAGCGTCTTGAGGAGGAGTTTGGAGAGAGAGAGTTGCAGGATCTGCATAGGAGTCTGGTGATAGGGGGCACCAGGGTCTGCAGAGGAGTCTGGAGAGAGAGGGTTCCGGGGTCTATGGAGAAGTCTGGAGATAAGGGGCACCAGGGTTTGTGGAGGAGTCTGGAGAGAGAGAGTTCCAGGGTTTGCGGAGGAGCATGGAGATAGATAGGGGGCACCGGTGTCTGCGGAGGAGTCAGGAGAGAGAGGGTTCCGAGGTCTTCAGAGGAGTCTGGAGATAGGGGGCACCGGGGTCTGCTGAGGAGTCTAGAGAGATATGGGGCACCGGGGTCTGCGGAGGAGTCAGGAGAGAGAGGTTTCCAAGGTCTGCGGAGGAGTCTAGAGATAGGGGGCACCGGGGTCTGCTGAGGAGTCTGGAGAAGGTGATGTGTATCATATTCCACTCTACAGTCTGTTACATCACCCACTTGTCATCTCTCCACAGAGCCAGTCTGGGCATCATGCGCTATTGGGGTCTTTGTTTGCTTGGAGTGTTCGGGGGTCCACAGGAACCCAAAAATTGGAAAGGTGAAATCTATACAACTGGATTACATGGAACAAGACTTTGTACAGGTGAGTATATATATATATATATATATTTATATATATATATATATATGAAATGAACTCAACTCGGCACTCAACTTATGTGTATGAAATATAAGGTTTTTATTCACAGTAGTAGCGAAACGTTTCGGTCCTTAATCATGGACCTTCATCAGTCACAAAAACTACTGCATAAAGGGTTAATCCACAATGGGAAAAGGAGAAGCTGGACAGAGCCAGTGATGGTAGATAAGAATGAAGCCAAATGTCTCTATTGAGCCGATATCGTGTGGGATAAAGTCCGGCGGTGAATGTGATCTCTGCGTGGGACACCGCGCTATCTCAAGGGCTGTCACAGTGTAGAAGGATCATCTTTATTCTCATTTGCGCAAGGAAAGACTAGAAGCAATGGGATGAAACTGAATGGGAGGAGACACAGATTAGAAAAAACTTTTTGACAGTTAGGGTGATCAATGAGTGGAACAGGCTGCCACGAGAGGTGGTGAGTTCTCCTTCAATGGAAGTCTTCAGAGACTGGACAGACATCTGTCTGGGATGATTTAGTGAATCTTGCTTTGAGCAGGGGGTTGGACCAGATGACCCAGGAGGTCCCTTCCAACTCTACCATTCTATGATTCTATGACTCTAGAATACCTTGCTATACAGAGGCGTTCATGGTCGCTCAGTGACCTTGAGGTGCGGAGTCGTTAGGGGGGCCCACCGTCTGCTGGCAGAGACGTTTGTTCGAATGGTGGGCCACCCACATGATGTGATCTAAACTTTGTTTCTCTTTATAACCCCAGAACTGGACTCAGTATTCCAGATGAGGTCTGACCAGGGAGGAGTAGAGGGCAATAATGACTTCACATGCTCTAGACTGTATGCTAATACACAGTATTAAGAAATGGGGTATGAGAACTTTTGATCAGGGTCATTTGGATGTTTTGGGTTGTCATTATGATTTATAAAGAGAAAACACAGTAGTTTGTGTTATGTTTCGGTAGCTGAGGAGTGCAGGCAAAAAAGGCAATACACCAGAGCAGTTGGAATCTATGAGATTGCAGTAACCTGACTAACCACAACAACTAGAGGCAGCCGTGGAGCGTTCCTACGTTGGTCCTAGACGCCTCGTCACAGCCTGAGAAACTAACTACACCTAAAGATAGAAATAGGAAAGCTATCTGCCCCAGGGCAGAACCCCAAAGATAATAGAAAGTCCCAAACATGTAATGGCGGTTAGACAAGAAGAAATACTAACACAGACAGAAAATAGTATGAGCAAAAGTTGGGGCCCAAACTAACTAAATAGAAAAGGATAGGAAGGGCACTTACTGCAATCCCAGAAAACCCTGAAAAGCACCAACTCTACTAATTTCAAAAACACCTGAGATCACACGACCTCTACCACCTAAATTAGTTCTCTGGTGTAACAAAATCAAAACAGCAGCCACTGAAAAAACTGGAAAAAGCAAAAGTACAAACATCAGTGGCTGAACTAAACTGAGAGGGCAAAAGCCCCTGGAGGGGACCCTGAAGGCCCCACAGAAGTGAAGGACAAAATGCAAAAATCAAGCACAAAAACAAAAAGAATAAAATGTCTTATCTGTTAGCAGGAGATGCAGACACGAGACAGCAGGCTACAAGGGAAACAGGAATCAAGGAGTGAGACCAGAACAATTGGTCACCGGCAACCCTGATGGGAAGGTGACTCCCTTATATAAGACCAGTCAGTAACACCTGATTCCCAATCCTCACAATCTTCACAATCTTCACTGGACAGACCAGCACCGCTTGTAACCACCAGAGGGAGCCTCTGCTCAGAACTCATCCCAAGCCCACTCACAACAAGTTTGACAATAAATGTCTTCACCCAACCACTAACCATGAGTGGAGAAAAAGTTTTGGTGTTGTGATGAAGGAACAGCCACCATCTTGGATATGGGGCCTCATGCTCGCCTCATGTCTGAGCTGACCTGTCCCAGCTGCCATTTTGTCAGTTCAGAACCACAGGTAGCTAACTGCTCCTAACCCCCATGGCCTGTAGGCATATTGAAGACAACAGGGTTTAGTCTCCACTGTGAATAACAAGGTCTTTAGTATGCTAAGTAGATCAGGCCCAAAACAGGACTTAAAAGCTTTAGTACGGAGCCATGCCAGCATAGGGCCTGGAATGTCTGGGGGCTTCAATTAGATTATACCTGTCAGCTAGACACAGAAAACACATCCATTGTCTCTCCCAGCCACTACGACTCCGTTCTAGGATTATGAATTATGAACACATCGTTCGAGGTACAGACTCATAAAAAATATCTGCGTGATCCTGCAGACCTCGGGCATCTGACAGTGCAACTCCCGAGTCGGTGATGGCTCGGGGACCTGACATATAGAGATTGGGTCGTGGTGGAGGGCCAATCGGGCCATGTTTGATCTCCACACGGCAGGCAAACAAACCGCATTCACTGGTACCTCTCGTGTCCTGATCCGATCATCCTGGAGAAAGTTAACCCTTTCTTAGATATTGGGAATAAATTCTGCAGGGAGCTAAGGGTGGAGATTATTAGCCCACCCTCTGACACCGAGGGGAGGGACCTAGCAGGTTTTAGAACTGTGAGCGGATGGCAGTCTCACTCTATTCACACAGAAGAACAAGACGATGAAGAACTAAGAAGGAACAAGGGACAGATCTGCCAAGGGAGCAGCGGCACACGTTTTGGGGACTGTCCGGCAACTAAGATTTTTACCTGTGGACCGCAGAGCTCCTGGCATCCACATGCAACCTACAGCCTGGTAACATTGACCTCTAGGTAATACCTCTAAGCCTTGTACCATTATTGTTATATTTTACTCTGACTGCAAATCCACTGTAATTCCGTTGTATAGCTTACTGTATATTTCTGTAATTATCTAGTGCGCCCTTAAGGCAATTAAACCATAAAATTAATTTTGGGCTGATGCTTTTACTCTGATCACGAATCTTAGAATACCCAGTGGGTAACAGGACATCCTCCCCAGCGGCCATTTGCTCTAGGTGCAGTTCCCTTACTGACCTGAGAGACAAAGGGGGCGCGGGAGAGCTGTGACTGTGTAGTTACGTCACATTGGTGACGTGGGAGGAACCGGGTTTCCTCCACAGGTGTTATCATTCATATTCTCTGAAAAAAGGCCAAGAAAGCAAAATTTCTGCGGGGGTATGTAAACTTTTGAGCACAACTGTACAGTGACCATCTACATACCAGGCACGCCAGCCCTCCTATATACCGGACCCGTCACCCCTCCTATACATTGGGTACAGAAAGTGTTCAGACCCCTTTAAATGTTTCACTCTTTGTTTCATTGCAGCCAATTGGTAAATTCAATAAAGTTCATTTTTTCTCATTAATGTCTGCTCCCCATCTTTACTGAAAAAAAACAGAAATGTAGAAATTTTTGCAAATTTATTAAAAAAGAAAACCTGAAATATCCCATGGTCATAAGTATTCAGCCCCTTTGTTCAGTATTGAGTAGAAGCACCTTTTGAGCTAGTACAGCCATGAATCTTCTTGGGAATGATGTAATAAGTTTTTCATCCCTGGATTTGGGGATCCTCGGCCATTCTTCCGGGCAGATCCTCTCCAGCTCCGTCAGGTTGGATGGTGATCGTTGGTGGACAGCCATTTTCAGGTCTCTCCAGAGATGCTCAGTTGGGTTTAGGTCAGGGCTCTGGCTGGGTCAGTCAAGAATGGTCACAGAGTTGATCTGAAGCCACTCCTTTGTTATTTTAGCTGTGTGCTTGGGGTCATTGTCTTGTTGGAAGGTGAACCTTCGGCCAAGTCTGAGGTCCAGAGCACTCTGGAAGAGGTTTTCATCCAGGATATCTCTGTACTTGGCCGCATTCATGTTTCCTTCAATTGCAACCAGTCGTCCTGTCCCTGCAGCTGAAAAACACCCCTATAGCATGATGCTGCCACCACCATGTTTCACTGTTGGGATTGTATTGTGCAGAGGTGATGAGCAGTGCCTGGTTTTCTCCACACATACCGCTTATAATTATCACCAAAAAGGTCTATTTTCATCTCATCAGACCAGAGAATCTTATTTCTATAGTCTGGGAGTCCTTCATGTGTTTTTAGTAAACTCTATGCGGCTTTCATATGTCTTGCACTGAGGAGAGACTTCCGTCGGGCCACTCCGCCATAAAGGCCCGGCTGGTGGAGGGCTGCAGTGATAGTTGACTTTGTAGAACTTTCTCCCATCTCCCTCCTGCATCTGTGGAGCTCAGCCACAGTGATCTTGGGGTTCTTCTTTACCTCTCTCACCAAGGCTCTTCTCGCACGATTGCTCAGATTGGCTGGACGGCCAGGTCTAGGAAGACTTCTGGTGGTCCCAAACTTCTTCCATTTAAGGTTATGGAGGTCACGTGCTCTAGGAACCTTGAGTGCTGCAGAAATTCTCTTTGTAACTTTGGCCAGATCTGTGCCTTGCCACAATTTGTCCTGAGATCCTTGGCCAGTTCCTTTGACCTCAGATTCTTATTTGGAGTGACATGCACTGTGAGCTGTGAGGTCTTATATAGAGGCCGGTGCGCCTTTACAAATCAAGTCCTATCAGTTTAATTACACACGCTGGACTCCAGTGAAGGAGTAGAAACATCTCAAGGAGGATCACAAGGAAATGGACAGCATGGGACGTAAATATGAGTGTCTGAGCAAAGGGTCTGAATACTTATGACCATGTGAGATTTCAGTTTTTCTTTTTTAATGAAAATGTTCGTCATAAGATGTGGCGTGACATTTGCCTGTTTATTTAAGGTCAGTGAAAGAGTGAGGTGCAGGAGTCGACATGTATGAGAGTGAAAACATGAAACTTTTTTAAATTTACAAATGGCTGCTGAATGTCAACAGAGGAGTGAAGATACTAATCAGGGCGTCTGAATATTTCCGTACCCACTGTATACAGCGCCAACTATATACCAGGCCTGGTCACCCACCTGTAATACAGGGCACCTTCATATTACTGGGCCCCAGCCACCTCTCCTATATAAGGGACCCTCTGTATACGGCACCTCTGTATACCAGGACCGTCTATATTTATGGCCCCGTATACCAGGCCCTTTGTATATTGGGCCCCTTTACCAAGCCCCTATGAAATCGGGCCACTCTGTTACCGGGCACAAATGTATAACGATCCCATATATACGCGCCCCTCTGTATACCGAACCTCTCTGTTATTGGGCCACCTCTGTATAGAACTGTCCCCACTCTATACTGAACCCCTCGTTATGGGTCCCACTGTATAGGCCCCGTATAGGGCCCTCTCTATGTCGGGTCCCTCTGTATACCGGGCCCCCGTCGGTTTTGTTTCGTGAACACTTTTCTCTTTCTCAGTTCCTGCAGAGTGTGGGAACAGAAGAGCCAGAGGGAAATATGAGCCTTCGTGCCTCCATATTACTACCAGCCTACAGAGAAGGACTGCAAGTTCGTACAGGACACGGGTCCATGGCGCAGGTGTCTGAGCCCGGGGAACAGGTGTCCTGAGGCCGTGGGGGGGAGCAGGTCCGAGAGGCCGGGGGGGAGCAGGTGTCCTCCTGAGGCCGCGGGGAGCAGGTGTCCCGAGGCCGGGGGGAGGGAACAGGTGTCCCCGAGGTCCAGGCGGGGGGCGTGGGCCAGCAGGTTGTCCTGAGGCCAGGGGGAGTGCAGTGGCAGGTGTCCGAGGCCGGGGGGGGCAGGTTCCCGAGGTCGGGGGGTAGCAGGTGTCCGAGGTCGGGGGGAGCGGTTTCTGAGCAGGAGGTCCTGAGGCCCGGGGGAGAGGTGTCCTCGTGAGGCCGGGCGGGGATCAGGTGTCCTGAGCCGGGGAGACGAGCAGGTTGTTTCTGAGGCCGGGGTGCAAGTGTCCTGAGGCCGGGGAGAGAGCAGGTGTTCTGAGGCCGGGGGGAGCAGGTGTCACTGAGGCCGGGGGAGAGCAGGTGTCCAGAGGCCGGGGGAGCAGGTGTCCTGAGCGCCGGGGGGAGAGCAGTTGTCCTGAGACCGGGGGGAAGCAGGAGTCCGCGAGGCCGGGGGAGAGCAGGTGTCCTGAGGCCGGGGGAGAGCAGGTGTCCTGAGGCCGGGGGAGAAGCAGGTGTCCGAGCGGGGGGGGCAGGTGTCCTGAGGCCGGGGGGACAGGTGTCCTGAGAGCAGGCAGGGAAGCAGTGTCTGAGGCCGGGGGAGAGGCAGGTGTCCTGAGGCGGGGGGGGAGCAGGTGTCCCGAGGTCGGGGGGGAGCAGGTGTCCGAGGCCGGGGCGGGAGGGAGCAGGTGTCCTGAGGCCGGGAGGCGGGGGGGGGTATCAGGTGTCCTGAGGCCGGGGGAGAGCAGGTGTTCTGAGGCCGGGGGGAGAGTGTCCTGAGGCCGGGGGAGAGCAGGTGTCCTGAGGCCGGGGGGGAGCAGGTGTCCTGAGGGAGAGCAGGTGTCGGGCCGGGGAGCAGGTGTTCCTGAGGGAGCAGGGTCCGAGGCCGGGGGGAGCAGGTGTCCTGAGGCCGGGGGAGAGCAGGTGTCTGAGCCGGGGGGTTGTTCCTGAGGCCGGGGAGAGCAGGTGTCTGAGGGGAGCAGGTGTCCTGAGGCCGGGGAGCAGGTGTCCTGAGGCCGGGGGAGAGCAGTGCCTGAGGCGGGGAGAGCAGGTGTCCGAGGCCGGGGGTGCAGTGTCCTGAGCCGGGGAGAGCAGGTGTCCTGAGGCCGGGGAGCAGGTGTCCTGAGCCGGGGAGCAGGGTCCGAGGCGGGGAGAGCAGTGTCCTGAGGCCGGGGGAAGCAGGTGTCCTGAGGCCGGGGAGAGCAGGTGTCCTGAGCCGGGGGAGAGCAGGTGTCCTGAGGCCGGGGGGAGCAGGTGTCCTGAGGCCAGGGGGAGAGCAGGTGTCCTGAGGCCGGGGGAGAGCAGGTGTCCTGAGGCCGGGGGGGAGCAGGTGTCCTGAGGCCGGGGAGAGCAGGTGTCCTGAGGCCGGGGAGGCGTGTCCTGAGCCGGGGAGCAGGTGTCCTGAGGCCGGGGAGAGCAGGTGTCCTGAGGCCGGGGGGAGCAGGTGTCCTGAGGGGAGCAGGTGTCCTGAGGCCGGGGGGAGCAGGTGTCCTGAGGCCGGGGGGAGAGCAGGTGTCCGAGGCCGGGGGAGCAGGTTTCCTGAGGCCAGGGGGAGCAGGTGTCCTGAGGCCGGGGAGAGCAGTGTCCTGAGCGGGGGGAGCAGGGTCCGAGGCCGGGGGGAGCAGGTGTCCTGAGCGGGGAGAGCAGGTGTCCTGAGGCCGGGGAGAGCAGGTGTCCTGAGACCGGGGAGAGCAGGTGTCCTGAGGCCGGGGAGAGCAGGTGTCCTGAGGCCGGGGGAGCAGGTGTCCTGAGGGAGAGCAGGTGTCCTGAGGCCGGGGGAGCAGGTGTCCTGAGGCCGGGGGGAGCAGGTTCCTGAGGCCGGGGAGAGCAGGTGTCCAGAGGCCGGGGAGAGCAGGTTCCTAGCCAGGGAGAGCAGGTGTCCTGAGGCCGGGGGAGAGCAGTTGTCCTGAGCCGGGGGATGCAGGGTCCGAGGCCGGGGGAGAGCAGGTGTCCTGAGGCCGGGGAGAAGCAGGTGTCCTGAGGCCGGGGAGGAGCAGGTCTGAGACCGGGGAGGTGTCCTGAGGGAGGAGGCAGGTGTCCTGAGGCCGGGGGAGGCGAGGCAGGTGTCCGAGGCCGGGGGAGCAGGTGTCCTGAGGCCGGGGGAGAGCAGGTGTCCTGAGGCCGGGGGGGGGACAGGTGTCCTGAGGCGGGGGAGAGCAGGTGTCGAGGCCGGGGGAGCAGGTGTCCTGAGGCCAGGGGAGGAGCAGGTGTCCTGAGGCCGGGGAGAGCAGGTGTCCTGAGGCCGGGGGAAAGCAGGTGTCCTGAGGCCGGGGGAGAGCAGGTGTCCTGAGGCCGGGGGGAGAGCAGGTGTCCTGAGGCCGGGGGAGACAGGTGTCCTGAGGCCGGGGGGTGCAAGGTGTCCTGAGGCCGGGGGAGAGCAGGTGTCCAGAGGCCGGGGGAGAGCAGGTGTCCTGAGCCGGGGGAGAGCAGGTGTCCTGAGGCCAGGGAGAGCAGGTGTCCTGAGGCCAGGGGAGAGCAGTTGTCCTGAGACCAGGGAGAGCAGGTATCCCGAGGCCGGGGAGAGCAGGTATCCTGAGGCCGGGGGGAGCAGGAGTCCCGCGGCCAGGGGAGAGCAGGTGTCCTGAGGCCGGGGGAGAGCAGGTGTCCAGAGGCCGGGGGGAGCAGGTGTCCTGAGCCAGGGGATAGCAGGTGTCCTGAGACCGGGGGGATGCAGTTGTGCTGAGACCGGGGGGATGCAGGATCCGAGGCCGGGGGAGAGCAGGTGTCCTGAGGCCGGGGGAGAGCAGGTGTCCTGAGGCCGGGGGAGAGCAGGTGTCCTGAGACCGGGGGGAGCAGGAGTCCTGGGCCGGGGGAGCAGGTGTCCTGAGGCCGGGGGGAGCAGGTGTCCTGAGGCCGGGGGGAGCAGGTGTCCTGAGGCCGGGGGGGAGCAGGTGTCCTGAGGCCGGGGGTAGAGCAGGTGTCCTGAGGCCGGGGGAGAGCAGGTGTCCTGAGACCGGGGGAGAGCAGGTGTCCTGAGACCGGGGGGAGCAGGTGTCCTGAGACCGGGGGAGAGCAGGTGTCCTGAGACCGGGGGGGAGCAGGAGTCCCGCGGCCAGGGGAGAGCAGGTGTCCTGAGGCCGGGGGAGAGCAGGTGTCCTGAGGCCGGGGGGAGCAGGTGTCCTGAGGCTGGGGGAGAGCAGGTCTCCTGAGACCGGGGAGAGCAGTTGTCCTGAGGGAGAGCAGGTGTCCTGAGGCCGAGGGAGAGCAGGTGTCCTGAGGCCGGGGGGAGCAGTTGTCCTGAGGGAGCGCAGGTGTCCTGAGGCCGAGGGAGAGCAGGTGTCCCAAGGCCGAGGGAGAGCAGGTGTCCTGAGGCTGGGGGGAGAGCAGGTGTCCTGAGGCCGGGGGAGGCAGGTGTCCTGAGCCAGGGGAGAGCAGGTGTCCTGAGGCAGGGGGAGAGCAGGTGTCCAGAGGCCGGGGGGAGCAGGTGTCTTGAGCCAGGGGAGAGCAGGTGTCCAGAGGCCGGGGGGAGCAGGTCTCCTGAGACCGGGGAGAGCAGTTGTCCTGAGGGAGAGCAGGTGTCCTGAGGCCGAGGGAGAGCAGGTGTCCTGAGGCCGGGGGGAGCAGTTGTCCTGAGGGAGAGCAGGTGTCCTGAGGCCGAGGGAGAGCAGGTGTCCCAAGGTCGAGGGAGAGCAGGTGTCCTGAGGCTGGGGTGAGAGCAGGTGTCCTGAGGCCGGGGGGAGCAGGTGTCCTGAGCCAGGGGAGAGCAGGTGTCCTGAGGCTGGAGGAGAGCAGGTGTCCAGAGGCCGGGGGGAGCAGGTGTCCTGAGCCAGGGGAGAGCAAGTGTCCAGAAGTCGGGGGGAGCAGGTGTCCTGAGGCCAGGGGAGAGCAGGTGTCCTGAGACCGGGGGAGAGCAGGTGTCCTGAGACCGGGGGGAGCAGGAGTCCCGAGGCCGGGGGGGCGCAGGTGTCTCAAGGCTCGGGGGCGCAGGTGTCTGAGGTCGGGGGGGAAGCTGGTGTCTGAGGCCCAGGGAGCAGGTGTCTGAGGCCGGGGGAGCAGGTGTCTGAGGCCGGGGGAGCAGATGTCTGAGACCAGGGGAGCAGGTTTCTGAGGCCGGGGGAGCAGGTTTTGACCTCTCTGTTGTTTTTTTCCTTTAGGGTATTAAGGGAACAATGGATCCGAGCGAAGTACGAGCGTCAGGAATTCCGGTCCGGTGAGCAGTGCCGCTACGCCGTTGGTAAGTGCAGGACTTGTGGCACAGGCCAGGTCTGGGTGCGCGGACGTCGGCCTCAGGTGTCCAGTACACGGTCTCCAATTTGTCTCTGACAGATTTTAAAGAAGGCGTCCTGTGGAAGAAAGGACGAAATAACGGGCAATTCCTGGAGAGACTGTTCACATTCTCCAAGAGCGACGGCCTGCTAACCTACAGCACAAACGACAAAGTGAGTGTGCACCTGCACCGCTTATCTCCATGGCCCGAGGGAGTGCGTGTCTGCACCTCTTGTCTCCAGAGGCCGAGGGAGTGCGCGCCTGTACCTCTGGTCTCCAGAGGCCGAGAGAGTGTGCGACTGCACCTCTTGTCTCCAGAGGCCGAGGGAGTGCGCACCTGCACTGCTTGTCTCCAGAGGCCGAGTGAGTGTGCGCCGGCACCTCTTGTCTCCAGAGGCCAAGGGAGTGCGCACCTGCACCTCTTGTCTCCAGAGGCCGAGGGAGTGTGCACCTGCACTGCTTGTCTCCAGAGGCCGAGGGAGTGTGCACCTGCACTGCTTGTCTTCAGAGGCCGAGTGAGTGTGCGCCTGCACCTCTTGTCTCCAGAGGCCGAGGGAGTGCGCGCCTGCACCTCTGGTCTCCAGAGGCCAAGTGAGTGTGCGCCGGCACCTCTTGTCTCCAGAGGCCAAGGGAGTGTGCACCTGCACTGCTTGTCCCCAGAGGCCGAGGGAGTGCGCGCCTGAACCTCTTATCTCCAGAGGCCGAGGGAGTTTGCGCCTGCATCTCTTGTCTCCAGAGGCCGAGGGAGTGTGCGCCTGCACCTCTTGCCTCCAGAGGCCAAGGGAGTGCGTGCCTGCACCTCTTGTCTCCAGAAGCCAAGGGAGTGTGCGCCTGCACCTCTTGTCTCCAGAGGCCAAGGGAGTGCTGCCTGCACCTCTTGTCTCCAGAGACCAAGGGAGTGCTGCCTGCACCTCTTGTCTCCAGAGGCCGAGGGAGTGCGTGCCTGCACCTCTTGTCTCCAGGGGCTGTGATGATACTGAAGCTTCATTTCTGGTGCTGTTTCCAGAACTCTCCCCCATAGTACTACAACCCCCACCGTTTGCAAGCACAGGGCAAACTACCCCTCCCTCCTTTTATCTGCAGCTCACGCTTCCCTTCCCCCCCTGTCAGCCTGCACTCAGGCAGTGTAATGTGAGCTGCCAGTGCTGGAAGTTTTCCCGCTTCACCGCAGGGGTCCTGCATTGTCCGAACACGTGCTTTCTTCCTATAGCAGCCATGTTGTAGTATTCATTCTTTTTTGGTTAATAACACGGTGGGAGCATTCGCTAGAAACACGAACGTCACTGTGTTGAACCATGCGCCGACGGGCATCGTTCCCGTGGTACCGGTGAACCCATAACTCCAACAGAGCCCGAGAAATGGAATTCTCGGGTGCTCCATGAGCTATGTCACCCAAGTTTGGGTTCATTTGAACCATTATTTCAAAGCAAGATCATTGATAGGTCTGCCATTATTCTGCTAGAGTTCCCCGCTGAGTTATGAACCTTATGATATCGCAGAGCTCAAACCATAGCTTGCAGCCAGGGGAGGTGGCCAGAGGACCAGCCCTTTTTGTGAGGTCAGAAGCTGACATGCATAAGTCTTACAGTGAAGTTCCTTAGTAGAAGTCTTTCTGCTGGGATGTGCTGAGTAAGAGATCTCCCAATGAACTATGACGTGTGGCTCCTTCCCCCAGCCTGGCTTGCCTGTATATGAGCTAACAACCATGTGAGTGATTTTCATTCTTAATCCTATTTTATTTTATAACTGCATCTGTACATAACGATATTGTCTCAGTTTGTTACATCTTTTTATATTATATAAGCATTGCCTGTTTTTAAGGAATAAACCTATAAATTTATTAGTTTGTTTCTCCTGCTCTATAAACGAATTTTCACGTGCCTGACGTACTACGCTACTGTTTTGGGGTTGCTACGGACCCTCTTGATAAATTGTGTATCAAGTCAAATCCGTAGCTGGTGGCAGCTAAAGGAAAGGGGTGTAAAGTGTTAGTCTATTGGGTGGCGCTGGCAGTGACGGAACGGGTCTTATAAGGGTATTGCCTGGCTGCAGCCAGGAGTAATTATAATTCCCTCACTGCAGCGGGCCCCATAGCCAGCACACCTCCAAGTGACCTGTCTGGCGACCAATTATCCTAGGTGCAGTTCCCTGACTGGCCTGAGGGTAAGGGGGGCGCCAGAGAGCTGCAAGTTCCTAAGTGGAAGTGGGATAATTAAAAATCCCTGCAGTTTACTGGGTCGGACGGCAGCAGCCGTCGTGTGTGTGCACGTTCCATCACATGTGGTGGCAGCGGTGGGATCACAAGCCGTGACCCCCGGGCTACCGTGTGGCGGACCGCGGCACCGTTCATCACATATTGGTGGCAGCGGTGGGATCACAAGCCGTGACCCCCGGGCTACCGTGTGGCGGACTGTGTGCCCGTTCATCACATATTGGTGGCAGCGGTGGGATCACAAGCCGTGATACCCCCGGGCTACCGTGTGCCCGTTCATCACATATTGGTGGCAGCGGTGGGATTATAGAGCATTAGTGATCTGGTTTGAGCAATCATTCCATTCACTAAAAAACTTGCACGGTTCTTCAGCGACCCTGCAGCTAAAGTTTTGGAGAACAGACTCAGTGTTTATTAGTCCTGACTTCTGAGACAATTGTGTGTACTTGCGGTTACCCCTCCCTTCTCTTTGTTTTTCTATCCTATCTTTTATTTGGCAACCATGGCTACGAGGGGATTCGACTGGTATAATCGGAGTAGCAGGGAAACTCTTCTAGCCATATGCGAGTGGAGGCAGATTGTCCCCATGGACCAAACCAAGGCCGCAGTGATCCAGGCCCTGATGGCACGGGACCAAGCTCAGAGCGAGGAGGGCGCAGGAGCCGGCCCAAGCCAAGGTGGTGCCGCAGGAGCAGAGGCCCAACCCCTGACTGCTTACACCCAGGGCGGGATGGACCCTTACCTGCAGGCGGCCCTGGCGGGACTCTCCACTGACGACCATGAAGAACGCCTGAAGCTGATCCAGAAAGCTCAAGAGAGAGCCGACCAGCGAGAGGCCAACCAGCGAGAGGCCGAGAGAGCCCAGCGAGAGGCCGAGAGGGCCGAGCGGGAAGCTCAGAGAGCCCATGAACTGGAGCTGCTCAGACAAGGGGCAATGCCCTCCACAGCCCAGAGCAGTGTGCCCAGCAGCGCTCAGAGTCCCAAGCCCCGGCCGGAGCACTTTCCCGTGATGGAAAAGGACGGAGACTTGGACACTTTTCTGCGGGCCTTTGAGAAAGTCTGCAGACAGTACCGGCTGCCTGACAACCAATGGGCCAGGTACTTGACTCCCGGGCTAAAGGGCAAAGCTCTGGAGGCGTTTGCTTCACTCACGCCGGATCAAGATGACAACTATCAGGCCATCAAGCAGGCCCTGATTGCCAAGTACCAGCTAACCCCTGAGGTATACCGAAAGAAGTTCCGGAACCTCCAACGTGGCCCACACGACAGTTATAGCGATGTGGTGCAAGGACTCAGGAACCACTTTGACCAGTGGGTCCATGGACTGTCAGTTGACACCTTTGAGAAGCTGAGGGACCTGATGATCAAAGACCAGTTCCTGCATCTGTGCCCAGCTGAGGTCCGACAGTTCCTCCTGGACCGAGAACCGGAGGACGCGGTCAGAACAGCACGGATCGCCGACAGCTATGAGGCCAACCGGAAACCCGAGGTGCGGAAGCCCGTCGCCACCCGCTGGGGAGGGGGTAAGCCTGCAACCAACCCCAGTGCCCTGCCAGTCGTCCTCTGGAGGCACTATCCCCTTTGCCAGCGCCAGGCCTACATCAGACCCCCGCCAGTGTTTCTCCTGTAAAAGGACTGGTCACATCAGCGCCACCTGTCCGGAGAGGCAGAAGAACCCCCCAGCCAAGGCCTCTGGGCCCAACGCCTCTGTTCTTTTGGTGGGTGGTGTGGTGGGGAGGGTTGATGACAACGTGCAGCCCGTCCGCGTGGGGGCCCGTCTTGCTACAGGCCTCAAGGACACCGGGGCTGAGCGAACCCTCATCCGACCCGAACTGGCGGCCCCTGAAGAGTTGATTCCGGGGAAAACCCTAACTGTCACAGGGATTGGGGGTGTCCACTACCCCTTGCCGATAGCCCGAGTTTTCATTGACTGGGGTACCGGGAGCGGGGGTGAAGGAAGTGGGGGTGTCCGAAAACCTGCCCACTGATGTTTTATTGGGGACTGATCTGGGGAGGATGGTGGCGTACTATGTCCCTGACACCCCTTCGCAATCTGATGATAAGGTTAACGGTAACCATGATGTTGATGTTGATGATGATGGGAAACTGATTGTGTTACCTGCTAATGCTTTGCGAAGTGATGATGCAACTGATAACCTTTCTTTCCCTAGGACTGATGTTGATAGTGATGTATCTGTGCCATCTGAATCTGTTAACCCTTTCTCTGAAGTGGTAGATGTGTCCACAGGTACAGGAGCGTTCAGTCCCGTCGCTCTGCGGAGTGAGACGGCTGAGGAACCCCTAGCAGGAGCAAGCGACAGTGCTCAAGGAAATGGGGAGGTGCATGGGAACCGGGAGGAAGGTGACGCCATGACACTGACCAGTGCCACCGAGGAAGGTAACTGGCCCATAAGTAGCACTGCTCCTGAAGTGTTGGGGGTGGATGGGGAGGTAGAGCCCATGGCAGCGCAGGCTGATGGGTCTATAGAAATCCCCGGGGAGACTGCATATGTAGCTGCTGTCACCCGCAGTCAGAGTGCCCGGATCGCAGGTAGCGCCCTGCCATCTGGACCCTCCTCCGCTACAGGAGAGACTGAACCAGAGGTGGACCCAGAGCCGGTCCCAGAGGGTCCCAGTGAGGAAGGAACCCTGACGTCACTTCTGGCTGCCTCCAGCCAGGAGTTCCAGGCCGCTCTGCACTCAGATGCGAGCCTGGGGAACTTGAGGCACCTCGCCGAGACGCCCACCTCCGTGACTGATAAGGAGAGGGTGTTCTGGGAACGAGGAAGGTTGTACCGGGAGACAGTACCCGGAGATTCCCAAAAGGAGTGGTTGAGGGGGAAACAGCTGGTCGTCCCGCACCAGTTCCGAGGTGAGTTGTTGAGGATTGCCCATGAGATTCCACTTGCTGGACACTTGGGGATTAGCAAAACTAAGGCACGGCTGTCTCAACACTTCTATTGGCCCAAGATGGGGACAGATGTGACTAACTACTGCCGCTCCTGTATCACCTGTCAAAGAGTGGGGAAGGCGGGGCCTGCTCTTAAGGCTCCCCTGATCCCGTTGCCAGTGATAGAGGAGCCTTTCCAGAGGATCGCGGTGGACATTGTGGGCCCGCTGGCCGTCCCCAGCAGCTCTGGAAAGCAATACATCCTTACTGTGGTAGACTACGCTACCCGGTACCCGGAGGCAGTAGCTCTGTCCTCAACTAGGGCAGATAAGGTGGCGGATGCACTGGTGACCATCTTTTCACGGGTAGGATTTCCCAGGGAGATGCTTACCGATCAAGGGACTCAATTTATGTCTCGCCTAATGAAGGCTCTCTGCAGCAAAATGCAGGTGACGCGTATGGTATCGAGTGCGTATCACCCACAGACCAATGGTTTGTGTGAGCGCTTTAACGGTACCCTCAAACAGATGCTCCGCATGCTGGTTGAGACCCAGGGACGCGATTGGGAGCGGTACCTCCCACACCTGCTATTTGCCTACAGAGAAGTCCCGCAGGCCTCGACGGGGTTCTCCCCCTTCGAGCTCCTGTATGGTAGGCGAGTCCGGGGACCCCTTGGGTTGATAAGAGAATCCTGGGAAGATGAGCCAAACCCCACGGAAGTGTCCATCGTGGATTATGTCATGCGCTTCCGCGACAAGATGCAGACCTTGACGCAGTTGGTGCATGACAACATGACGCAGGCTCAGGCTGACCAGAAGCACTGGTACGACCAGAACGCCCGGAAGCGGACCTACCAGGTGGGTCAAAAGGTGTGGGTGCTGGTCCCCGTACCAAAGGATAAGCTTCAGGCAGCCTGGGAAGGCCCGTACGTCGTGCACCAACAGCTCAACCCAGCCACCTACGTGGTCACGCTTGACCACACTCGGGGTAGGCGCAAGGCCTTTCACGTCAACATGATGAAGGCCCATCACGAACGTGAAGCCTGCGTCCTACCGGTCTGCAATCTGCCCGAGGACGGGGAAGAGGATCCCCTCCTAGACATGCTGGCCCAAGCTAATGCCAATGGGTCCATTGAGGACATGGAGGTAAATGCCTCGCTAACCGCCTCCCAGCGGTTGCAGTTGCTGACCACTCTGGAATCCTTTCGGGCCGTGTTCACTAACCGACCCGGAAGGACCAAGTTGGCAGTCCACGAGGTGGACACCGGGAATCACGCCCCGTTACGGCGGACACCTTATTGGATCTCTGAGGAAGTGCAGCAGATTATGCGCCAGGAGATCCATGAGATGTTGCAGCTGGGGGTGATCCGGCAGTCCAAAAGCGCGTGGGCCTCACCTGTAGTTCTCGTGCCAAAAAAGGATCGGACCACCCGGTTCTGCGTGGACTACAGGGGGCTCAACGCCATCACTACCTCTGTGCGCACCCAATGCCACGCATCGAGGATCTGCTGGAGCGGTTGGCGAATGCCAAGTACATATCCATCATGGATCTGAGTCGGGGATACTGGCAGATTCCCCTGAGCCCTGCGGCGCAGGAGAAATCTGCCTTTATCACCCCTTTTGGACTGTACGAGTCCACGGTCATGCCTTTCGGCATGAAGAATGCCCCTGCCACTTTCCAGCGGATGGTCAACCACCTGCTTCAGGGACTGGAGGAGTACGCTGTGGCATACCTAGACGACATTGCCGTCTTCAGTTCCACCTGGGAGGAACACCTTCAGCATCTCCAGGAGGTGCTCAAGCGTATTCACCAGGCAGGTCTGACCATCAAGCCGGGAAAATGCCAGATGGGCATGAGGGAGGTCCACTACCTGGGGCACCGGGTAGGCGGGGGTT
>JARQOD010003797.1:0-61050 GCA_033576555.1 Oophaga sylvatica | reverse complement strand
ATTGCGGCCCCCGCTTTTGTACTAAAGTATCTCCAAATAGGAAAAAATTTTTTCATGTAGTACCTTGGAGAAGTCTAGACAGAATGGATGGGGGTAGGTGATAGGCAGACCATCAAGCAGTCGTTTATTGCCCTTTTCCTTTGTCATGTAATGGAATACAGTTACTACATCCGAGTAACCAAAAGCTCGAGTTGGTATAGTCCCTATTGCCTAAAATTTTGGGGAAAGTGACCTGTTCTAGAGGAAGGACCTTGTTTCTTTTTAGGGGTTGAATTTTTTAAAGAAAAAAGGAGGGGGCAAAAATTGACTCGGTAAGGCTACATCGGCCTACCAGGGATTGTTGAGACCCTTGTGGATTTTGGTAGGGTGTAAAAACCCGGGGGTGATGGGATATTTTTTTGTAGAAAGGAAGCTTTTTTAGAATCAATGAGGAATTATCTAAAACGAGTTGAATAACCCCCTGTATTTTCTTTTTAAATCATGGGGGTTTGGATCCCTGGACCCCCATATAGTGTCTTTGCAAAAAGTTGTCTGTAAATCCGGGCAAATTTTGGGTTTGGCCCACACCACGAGGCCCCCCCCTTATCAGCTGGTTTGTAAATCTGAGAGTTAACCCAAGGAAGTGACTAGAATTGGCCAAACCCCTTTGGGTAGAATGGTAAGGGCTGAATCCATTGATTATTCCCCATACATTACATACAATTTTTAGATAACTTAAAAGAGGAAGACTGTTTTTGGGAGACAAAAAAATCACACATTGGGTCCCCAAGGATTGGCCAACCCCCCTTTTAGTGGAAAAATTACGTTTCCCCAAGGAAATAATTTTTTTTAAAAATCATCCTTTCAGGGGCTCCTTAAGTGACCATTTTCTTATTCAACCGTGATAAAAAATTTAAAGAACCCCAAGAAAAGTCTACTCACGGGTGGGGGTAGCTCCTGAATTCGGGACAATAGGTGGTTTCAATGGGGTTTGATTCGTGCTTGCAAAAAACACTGTATGCAGACTGATATCCAAACTGCAGTAAAAAAGACAGGACCGGCCTTTTTGCATTAGCACCCCAAAAGGTCCATGGGGGGTTTTGAAGGTGCATAACGCTTAACGCCGAGTCCTTTTTTTTTTCACTGCTTGTTTTTCATGTACCTACCCGATGAAACCCTTTGTCCAAATTTGAATGAAGGATTTTGGTTTTTTTTAAGGGAATTTGAAGAGTGCTGCTTTATTTCCTTTGGATACAGTATGTTTTTTTAAGCGTATTTGGCCAATGCTCCTTTGGCCGCAGCTGTTTCTCCTGACTTCTCATGTACATGTGAACACGGGGATGTGTTCTGAAAGGAAAAATGAGCAAAAACCGATGCCAAACATCACTGGTGGGGACTTATATGACTCTGAGGGAAAAAAAGGATCGGTAAATCAACCTAAATGTCAGCGAAGAGTTGAGAGACCCCTCCATGCGCTAGACAGTCGGCTACTCCTGCTGAAATAGGTTTCTACTATACATACAAGGGCTTTACAGAGTAGATGTTACCAATCTGGTAATTTTTCTAAGTGTAACTCAATGTCAAAAGGATCCCCAATGCCTTCCCAAAGGACATCACTTTCTAGGAAAAGTTGGACCTGAACTTTCTGGGATGTGGGATCCTATCATGCAAAGCGGGATCTTGAGACTGCCTCTCTTTGCAAGATCTTTTTTTGTTATTGCAAGGTATTGTACTTTGCTGTTGAATTCTTTACTTAATGGATAGCAAACATCATGAGAGCAGTTGCCGTTCGGTAATAGCTTAGTAAAGTATGCAACAGCGCTGGGGTAGGGTAAAGTGTTAAATCTTTTGATAACACATGGAATTCACTGCAATTGGGCCATTGAGTGTTGTATAATCCCACTCTACATGCTGGGAACCCACAACCCAGAATCTCTTGGCTGACTTTTGCATTTGGGATCCTTCTGAACACTTTTGACCACCTTTCTCTTAAATAAAAAGGGCAACCCCATAATGTCGATAGGTACTCTTTAAGTCAACTAGTCTTGTTAAGAAATCCCAATGATCTTCTGAAGATAAAATCTTTATTACAGTTATTTTGCATTTTTATATCAACATCATGGTGATTTATTTGAGAAGAACTCAACACAAGTCCCAGAATACAAAAGAATTTACCTCTTTTTACTACTTAATCCATGAAAAGTTTGGACAATGATGTTCCTCACCTCCTGGTTCCTCAGACTGTAGACAAGAGGATTCAACATGGGTGTCATGACAGTATAAAAGATGGAAGCCACCTTACTTTGGTTTTTGATGGCTTTCGAAGGAGGGTGTAAGTAAGTGAGGAGCACGGAGACAAAGAAGATGGAGAAACAGATGATGTGTGAGGAGCAGGTGCTGAACGCTTTCTGTCTGCCCTTGGAAGACTTAATCTTGAGAATGGAAATGATGATGAAAATATATGAAATCAGGATGGCGGTCAGTGAACCTATGACATAAAATCCAATGAGGAACATGATGGCCATATCACACATGACAATATTCGAGCAGGACAGCTTGAGCAGCGGTGGGATGTCGCAGTAAAAGTGGTCGATGACATTTGAGCCACAGTATTGAAGACTAAACATACAGCTGGTTTGTGCTGCCGACTGCATAAAGCCAAGAGAAAAAGCTACGAGAACCATATAGAAGCATTTTGTCTTGGTCATCATGGACACATAATGTAGAGGATGGCAAATAGCGGTATATCGATCATAGGACATGTTTGAGAGCAGATGAACGTCGGTACTGGCCAAAGCAGCAAAGAAGTAGAATTGAAGAGCACAACCATAAAATGAGATGACTTTCCTCCTGGAAACAAGGTCTGAAATCATTTTAGGAGCAATAACTGAGGAGTAGAAGAGGTCGACCACCGAGAGGTAACTGAGAAAGAAATACATGGGAGTATGGAGGGAGGGCGTCTTATGGACAGCTATGAACAACCCAACTTAGCAACCACAGTTACCAGGTAAACCAGGAGGAAGAATACGAAGAGCAAGATGGCGAGAGTCGTATCATTCGTCAGTCCAGTAAACTCAAACATCGTGGGTCGACTTTGATTCATCTGGGTCTTAAATGAACATTAAGAAAATGTTGAGAATTGCGTATAATCATTAGGAGGAACACAACACAACTTCTGTCGAGGCAAGTGCAGGGTCATAGAGGTCACAGTTTACCCAAGTTATCATGATCCCCTTTGTTTTGGCCAGTGTTGGCTCATTTTGGAGGACTATGGGTGTTGTGGACCTACCATCATCATTGTTTGGTAAGAAGAAGATGGAATATAAACCAAGGACACAAGTTTAGGGATGAGCGAATCTGAACTGTAAAGGTCGGGGTTCTTATGGGACACCTAGTGTCCGGTACTGAACTCTGAACACGGACTTTTTACCGGACGTCCAGCTTAGTGTTCAGGTTTGGTGCTGAATATAGTTTGTTTAAAGGCTGGCAATCAATAAGCTTCGGGGACAAGTCCCACACCACGCAGTATTAATCCAGACTGACTCTATTTAATTTAGTCACAACAGGACATTTATTTATAATACCCTCTCTGTGCATATATTTGTATAATTTTGAGAGCTGTGCACCAAACTTGAGGATCCTTTAATAATTTTTCCTGCTTTTAGTAGTGATCCACTGTTTTCTATCATTTTAATATATGTTTACTAACCTCAATAAAATAATATTTAGATGGTATAAAATGCTCTGTTGTTTCTTGGATACTTTAATTAGATGTTCCTAGATTTGGCTGTCTTTATGCACAGATATGTGGTTAGTCAGATGAATACTGTCAGGACATTGGACCCATAGCAGCCACAGAGAATCCATCAGCTTCAGTCAGGTGAACGGCTCCATCGGGGTTCCCATCGGAATGCAGCTTCTTCAGGATTCCAACAGAACCTCCGATGTGTTTAGCGTACAGCACTTTATAGTGTGAACGGAGCCTCCGCCAGAATTTCCCGTTCTCCCGACATCACTATGTGGATTGTTCTTCCATTCTACATAGAAGCAATATTACCTGTTGCCTTTCCACCACAGAAGAGGCTGAAGTGCTGCACTATTCGCATGGGATAACTGTCCTCGGAGCTGTCAGACAATTCCCTAATAAAACCATTTTTTCTTTTTGAGACGATGTGAATACTTTTCCGTCCAATGATGACAAAAGTATTCTCAGAGTGATACCTTTTTTGCTAACCAGAAAATAATATGTTTGCAAGCTTTCAGAGCACAGAGGCTCCACGATCTTTGGAGCATTGAGGGCATTTTGGACTCCATGTCAGTTAAGGCTTAGTTTTTTGTTCTATAGTCATGTTTGAACTTGTTTGGAGAACTCTTGTAATGGAGAATTGCACCTCATGTAATAAACAGCCTGGAGACACCCACAGAGTGTGATCCATGACAAGAAACAACTAAAGAACATGGTGGCAGCTGGGCCCAGAACCTGCAAATCCTCAGAGCTTGTGTGAGGCTGGGACTGGACAGAGGAACACAGCACTTGTAGGTACAGATTCCCTGACATTACTGCAAAATGGAGACTGGTCTGAAGCCTCCTCAGAGACTGGATGTCACTTCATGTAATCTGTCCCAGACTTGGAGACATTGGAAGAAGAGTTTACACTGTATGTGTGTGTAGCCCTGGTGTTAGGCACACGCAGTACCCTGGAGAGTGTGTGGCGAGACAGCAGTTTAATGCTAAATATTCATTCACTCAACATATACTAGACACACCCTTAGGGTAGTGGAGTTTTACTCTTGAGGGAGTGGTCAAGGCGTATGTGTTAGAGTGATTTAGTCGGTCTAGTTCCTGTCTTCGACAGAGAAGACGTCTGGAGTTTAGTTCCTGACTTCAGAGAGAGAGGACGTCTGGAGGGAGGAAGGAGTCCAGATTGCTCTATCATCAGTTCGAAAGTGGAGTCTAGTATAGGTGCTTTAATTCACCTTAGTCTAGTCAGAGCTGTACCTCATCAGCATACACTGGAAGGAAAGAAGAAGTTTAGTGCAGAAAGTCTTCAGCATCCTGTCTAAAGGACGGTATAAGGTTCAGAGACGTGCTCCTGCCTATTGATAACTGAGCATCTGTAACTAACTTTGAAGTGAAGGAAAAGAAAGAAGTGACTGCTCGACCCTTGGCTAGTGTGAGTGCTTATGTTACCAGCGAGGACAAGGCGAAAGGCACAGTGGTTTATTGGAATAGTGCTTACGGATTGAAGAAGTCCTGCACATTGCTCCCGGTCACTGGGGACCGAAGGATCACTACTGTTTCAAGCATAGTGATAAGAAAACCAGGAATTTACCGGACCTTAGGTCGCGGCAAACAAGCCCCTTATAGTCAGTACGTAACTGGGGTCAGGGAAGTGAAGACTTTGAGTCAGTGCACGACAAGATAAGAATTCAGCTTCTTCGCAGGAAGGCTCCTAACACAAAGCTGACTGGGCGGTACAGCTATAGATTAGCTGGAGATTTTGAGGGAACTACGCTTCAGGCTGGTTGTACTCGTTGTATTGGAAGTAAAGGAGGCCAACTAACTTGTCCAGCTGCTGTCTCAAGATACACTCTCCTTGGATCAGCCTCCCTGGGACCTGCCTGAACATCTTACAAGTAAAGGTATGGAAAGACGCTGACCGTGTGAGACTGTGTTCTTTATCTGCACCCGACTTCACAAATCCCATAGACTTTGAGGGACCAGTCCCACCTGTAGGGGACCCGACATCTAGCTGCCTCACCATCCCCTCAGAGATCTACAGCAGCGCTGGTACTAATTACCAGAATACTACAGGTGGCGTCACGAACTGTATATAAACCTATCCCCTGTAAATACATCCCCAACATACGCCAGACCGCCAGGGCCACAGACCGAGCCACAGCTACCTGTGACAATCCCCATAGACTTCTACGGGCTCGGCTCTGAGTACCCCATTGCCCTGGTAACCCACAATTGTGGTGGCGGGTCGACACAACTTGGCGTCACGAACAGGATGCGAAACTCGCAGAATTGCGAGCCCTGTGTGCCTAAGGAATTGTTTTTGTGAAAAAGGACTGTTTGCACTTTTGGCGCCAAAATCGCCATTTTTGTCGCCATATTCGCGCCCTCAGGCGCTGGAGAAGAAGGTGGGCGTACCTTCGTGGGCGTCTACCCCCCTGTGGCGCGAAGAAAATGCCTGCCCTCTCAAAATGCTATTACAACATGCGATCCTGCCCTACAGCAAAGGAGGTCCGCCTCCTCTTCACCTTCCCTGCGAGGAGGAGGAGACGCAAACCCCACCTCCACGGAAGAGACCGGATGTCTCCGCAGAAAGAAGAAAGAATCTTCTGGAACATCATGGAAGCAGGACGTGTGCAGCCGAGCAGGGAAGCAGAGGAAGGCAGGCCCCGTGCCCCAGCCAAGCTGCCACCATCACAGGAGTCTTCTGTGATCCTGCACCTGCAGCAGGTGTTGCTAGAGATAAAAGAAGAAAATGCACGCCTGAAGAAGATGGTCCAGCACCAAACTGGACTGGAGGAGATTGAGAGACGCCGATGTAACTTGATGCAGTGGCGACTGTGGGACACGGTGATCTCTCCCCTCAACGACCCCCCACGATTCCAGATACCGAAGAGTCTGCTGCCCAAGGCGAAGGAGCAACCGGAGGCTGCCCCCGAAAGTACCGATCCCGATCCCACCGGTGAAGCGGTGGAAGCGAAGGAGGTTGAGGAGGTACAGCCAATCCCGGAACGCCCGCCCGGCCAAGAGGCCGCAGCAGATGATCGGTCCCCGGCAGGGACACCGGAGGGGTCCTGTCCGTCACTACCAGATGTGGACTGGGACGAAATGGCGCGCCTGGATGACGTCGCTTATACCGCCCAGTGGGAACAGGAATGGCAGAGTCGTGAGGAGAAGAAGAAACGCCAGCAGGAGGAAGAGCGGGAAACTCAGCGGAACCGTCAGCGACAATATGCCGAGCTGATCGCGGACAAAGAGAGTGTCCGGAGAGATAAAGGTACCCTGAGGGAACCGCGGCGGCAGGGGTGTGTGACTGAGTTCCAGCTCCGGAAGGGCTGGGGCTTTATCCGTGAACCGGGCCTCTACCCAGGGGTCTTTGTCAGCAGGCGTGACGTAGAATCCCACCTGCCGCAAGGCCATCCCGGGAGGGACTTAGCAAATGGAGATATCGTCACATATACGCGGCACTGGGGAATGAAGGGATGGTATGCCCTTAACGTCACCATCGTCCGTGACCCCGTCCCAGACGCAGGTACCGTCACCATTACCGCAGCGTCCCCGTCTCCAGCTCCAGCAGAATCCGGCCATGCCCCAGCATCGCCCCCTGCAAATTCATCGCAACTAGCGACCCAGATTTCATCGCAAATTAAAGCCACCTCTACATCGCAACATGCGACCCAGTCTCAATCACAATCCATGACGCGGTCCATATCGCTAACTGTGATTGAAACGCAATCGGTGTCACGTGAAGAAAATGTACCCGTTGCGCCCCTAGAGGTTCGCACCAGAACTGTGGCGACCCAGACCCTAATCGCAGCACATGATTTGCTAGTCCTGGGATCTAGGGCCCATTGCATTGTTCCAGCCCCCGGGGTGGAAAGTGTATTTGCAGAAAATGAATAAATAGTAAAGAAAAGTGGTGAGATCCATATCGGGTCTACCAAAAGTAAAAAAAAAGTTTGAAATGTTTTATAAGTTTTGCACAAATTATATAGTGAATATATATATTTCTAACTGTAGAATGCCCGGCTGGGTAAATGATAAACAGTAACCAGAAAAGTTGCACTTTCGTATTATGTGATTTGATATAATATGTCTTTGGTTTTACATTGGACTTTGAGGTTGAGGACTGTGCCAACCCAGAACTTACTTGTACATAGTTGCGCTTCGGTGCTTTCTCTTGGTTTTACATAAACCAGCACAACTACCTCTGAACAGAAAACCCGTGTGGTGTGGCACTAAGTGAGGTCTGCAATTGGATGTCCTGCAGCCCACCCAGGACCTACGTTGAAGGTTTGGTGCGGGTCCTTCACAAGTATTTATTGAATGCTATTTGATACTTTTGTATTTCTATATGTAAAATGTTATTGTTCGCAACGTTCAAGATGTTCTCACCTCCCGCATGGGAAGAAGTTATTGTTTAAATGTTTATTGCATAAACAAAATGTCTCTTTTGTATTTTACAGCCCGGGAGTGCTGTCTTTTACCATGGGGGAATGTGTAGCCCTGGTGTTAGGCACACGCAGTACCCTGGAGAGTGTGTGGCGAGACAGCAGTTTAATGCTAAATATTCATTCACTCAACATATACTAGACACACCCTTAGGGTAGTGGAGTTTTACTCTTGAGGGAGTGGTCAAGGCGTATGTGTTAGAGTGATTTAGTCGGTCTAGTTCCTGTCTTCGGACAGAGAAGACGTCTGGAGTTTAGTTCCTGACTTCAGAGAGAGAGGACGTCTGGAGGGAGGAAGGAGTCCAGATTGCTCTATCATCAGTTCGAAAGTGGAGTCTAGTATAGGTGCTTTAATTCACCTTAGTCTAGTCAGAGCTGTACCTCATCAGCATACACTGGAAGGAAAGAAGAAGTTTAGTGCAGAAAGTCTTCAGCATCCTGTCTAAAGGACGGTATAAGGTTCAGAGACGTGCTCCTGCCTATTGATAACTGAGCATCTGTAACTAACTTTGAAGTGAAGGAAAAGAAAGAAGTGACTGCTCGACCCTTGGCTAGTGTGAGTGCTTATGTTACCAGCGAGGACAAGGCGAAAGGCACAGTGGTTTATTGGAATAGTGCTTACGGATTGAAGAAGTCCTGCACATTGCTCCCGGTCACTGGGGACCGAAGGATCACTACTGTTTCAAGCATAGTGATAAGAAAACCAGGAATTTACCGGACCTTAGGTCGCGGCAAACAAGCCCCTTATAGTCAGTACGTAACTGGGGTCAGGGGAAGTGAAGACTTTGAGTCAGTGCACGACAAGATAAGAATTCAGCTTCTTCGCAGGAAGGCTCCTAACACAAAGCTGACTGGGCGGTACAGCTATAGATTAGCTGGAGATTTTGAGGGAACTACGCTTCAGGCTGGTTGTACTCGTTGTATTGGAAGTAAAGGAGGCCCCTAACTTGTCCAGCTGCTGTCTCAAGATACACTCTCCTTGGATCAGCCTCCCTGGGACCTGCCTGAACATCTTACAAGTAAAGGTATGGAAAGACGCTGACCGTGTGAGACTGTGTTCTTTATCTGCACCCGACTTCACAAATCCCATAGACTTTGAGGGACCAGTCCCACCTGTAGGGGACCCGACATCTAGCTGCCTCACCATCCCCTCAGAGATCTACAGCAGCGCTGGTACTAATTACCAGAATACTACAGGTGGCGTCACGAACTGTATATAAACCTATCCCCTGTAAATACATCCCCAACATACGCCAGACCGCCAGGGCCACAGACCGAGCCACAGCTACCTGTGACAATCCCCATAGACTTCTACGGGCTCGGCTCTGAGTACCCCATTGCCCTGGTAACCCACAATTGTGGTGGCGGGTCGACACATGTGGATCTCACAGTGGCCCCCAGTGATGACAAACAGAAAGTTAAGCTGTGTTATTACCTATCTGAGGAAAATGCCAGAGAATTAGCCCGCACCTTACTCCCAGACACAGGCAACCTCCTCCTAGCAGATATTATGAAGGCATCTGATGAACACTGTGACCCAAAGAAGAATGAGACAGTGGAAAGATATAACTTTTCTACAAGACATCAGGAGGATGGTGAAAATGTGGGCAGATATCTGACAGCTGAGGAGACCTGCAGCAACATGTGGCTTTGGAGAGATCAGGGAGTCTAATCGAAGAACAGGCAAACAGTACAGACAGCTCCACACTGTGACACCAGACGCTGACAGTGCAGAGGACATTACATGGCTACACTGCAGCCTGCAGCAGAGAACGTCAGTTGCAGCTGTGTGCAACATATGAGAAGCCCATTAGATTTCAGCTGGATTGTGGAGCAAGCCAGGGCCGGCGTCAGCATCCGGCACACCTGGGCAAGTGCCGGGGCCCTGAGCAGACGGGGGGCCCACTCACAGTCGAGGACACTGGCATGCTATGGGGGCCCGGTGACTGTGCCAGTACCGGGGACCGGTGCCTCGAGCAGAGCAGCGGCCAGTAAGGAGAGGTGAGCATTTAATTTTTTTTTTGTTTGGCGCAATATATGGAGACCATCATATGGGGCCCATCACTACATAATGGAGCCATACACTGAGTATCATATATGGGGCCCATCATACACTGGAGCATCATATATGCGGCCCATAATATACTGGAGCATCGTATATAGGTCCATTATATATGAAGCATTATATGGGGCCCATTATGCACTGGAGTATCATATGGGGCCCATCATACACTGGAGCATCATATATGGGGCCCATCATACACTGGAGCATCATATATGGGGCCCATCATACACTGGAGTATCATATGGGGCCCATCATACACTGGAGCATCATATATGGGGCCAATCATACACTGGAGCATTATTTATGGAGCATTACATGGGGCCTATCACACACTGGAGCATCATATATGGGGCCCATCATACACTGGAGCATCATATATGGGGCCCATCATACACTGGAGCATCATATATGGGGCCCATCATACACTGGAGTATCATATATGGGGCCCATCATACACTGGAGTATCATATGGGGCCCATCATACACTGGAGTATCATATATGGGGCCTATCACACACTGGAGCATCATATATGGGGCCCATCATACACTGGAGCATCATATATGGGGCCCATAATATACTGGAGCATCATATATAGGTCCATTATATATGAAGCATTATATGGGGCCCATCATACACTGGAGCATCATATATGGGGCCTATCATACACTGGAGCATCATATATGGGGCCCATAATATACTGGAGCATCATATATAGGTTCATTATATATGAAGCATTATATGGGGCCCATTATGCACTGGAGCATCATATATGGGGCCCATCATACACTGGAGCATCATATATGGGGCCCATCATACACTGGAGTATCATATGGGGCCCATCATACACTGGAGCATCATATATGGGGCCCATCATACACTGGAGTATCATATATGGGCCCATCATACACTGGAGCATTATTTATGGAGCATTACATGGGGCCTATCACACACTGGAGCATCATATATGGGGCCCATCATACACTGGAGCATCATATATGGGGCCCATCATACACTGGAGCATCATATATGGGGCCCATCACACACTGGAGCATCATATATGGGGCCCATCATACACTGGAGCATCATATATGGGGCCCATCATACACTGGAGCATCATATATGGGGCCCATCATACACTGGAATATCATATGGGGCCCATCATACACTGGAGCATCATATATGGGGCCAATCATACACTGAGCATTATTTATGGAGCATTACATGGGGCCTATCACACACTGGAGCATCATATATGGGGCCCATCATACACTGGAGCATCATATATGGGGCCCATAATATACTGGAGCATCATATATGCGGCCCATCATACACTGGAGCATCATATATGGGGCCCATCATACACTGGAGTATCATATATGGGGCCCATCATACACTGGAGCATCATATATAGGGCCCATCATACACTGGAGCATCATATATGGGGCCAATCATACACTGGAGCATTATTTATGGAGCATTACATGGGGCCTATCACATACTGGAGCATCATATATGGGGCCCATCATACACTGGAGCATCATATATGGGGCCCATAATATACTGGAGCATCATATGGGGCCCATTATATACTGGAGCATCATATTGGGGCCCATTATATATGAGCATTATATGGGGCCCATCATATACTGGAGCATCATATGGGGCCCATTATATATGGAGCATCATTTGGGGCCTATTATAGATGGTGCATCTTATAGGGTCCATTATAATGGAGCATTATATGGGGCCCATTATATATGAAGCATTATATGGGGCTCATTATTCTGTATGGAGCTTTATGTGGTGCCCATAATACTGTATGAAGCAATATATGGGGCTCATTATTCTGTATGGAGCAATATATGGGCTCATTATTCTGTATGGAGCAATATATGGGGCTCATTATTCTGTATGGAGCAATATATGGGGCTCATTATTCTGTATGGAGCAATATATGGGGCTCATTATTCTGTATGGTGCACTATGTGGTGACCATAATACTGTATGAAGCAATATATGGGGCTCATTATTCTGTATGGAGCAATATATGGGGCTCATTATACTGTATGGAGGAATATATGGGGCTCATTACTCTGCATGGAGCACTATGTGGTGCCCATAATACTGTATGGAGCAATATATGGGCTCATTATTCTGTATGGAGCAATATATGGGGCTCATTATTCTGTATGGAGCAATATATGGGGCTCATTATTATGTATGGAGCAATATATGGGGCTCATTATTCTGTATGGAGCAATATATGGGGCTCATTATTCTGTATGGAGCAATATATGGGGCTCATTATTCTGTATGGAGCAATATATGGGGCTCATTATTATGTATGGAGCAATATATGGGGCTCATTATTCTGTATGGAGGAATATATGGGGCTCATTATTCTGTATGGAGCAATATATGGGGCTCATTATCTGTATGGAGCAATATATGGGGCTCATTATTCTGTATGGTGCACTATGTGGTGACCATAATACTGTATGAAGCAATATATGGGGCTCATTATTCTGTATGGAGCAATATATGGGCCATTATACTGTATGGAGGAATATATGGGGCTCATTACTCTGCATGGAGCACTATGTGGTGCCCATATCTGTATGGAGCAATATATGGGGCTCATTATTCTGTATGGAGCAATATATGGGGCTCATTATTCTGTATGGAGCAATATATGGGGCTCATTATTATGTATGGAGCAATATATGGGGCTCATTATTCTGTATGGAGCAATATATGGGGCTCATTATTCTGTATGGAGCAATATATGGGGCTCATTATTCTGTATGGAGCAATATATGGGGCTCATTATACTGTATGGAGCAATATATGGGGCTCATTATTCTGTATGGAGCAATATATGGGGCTCATTATTCTGTATGGTGCACTATGTGGTGGCCATAATACTGTATGGAGGAATATACTGTCCGGTTTTTGAGCTATTGTAGAATTTACAATAGATATCATTCATGTAATGTAAGAAGTGAAGTATTTGACATTGTACTACACCTATATTTCTCTGCCGTATCGGAGCATGATGAATTGTGGTATGTGTTTAAGGGGCCATTGAGACTCTTTCGCCAGGGGCCCATGAAAACCTGGAGCCGGCCCTGGAGCAAGCGGCAATGTAATTCCATGTGCTCTGCTGAAGAAACAGGTTTCTATTGAGCCAACTGACAAGGAACTGGTGATGCACAACAAAAGTGTTCTGAAACCGATGGGGACAAGTAAGCTCAAAATACGGAACCCATATAACAGAAAGTTATGGAGCTGAATTTACCGTGTTTCGTGGTGGTCACCATGTACCAGTATTGGGAGTAAAAGCTGTTGAGGCAATGGACGTAATAAAAGTGCAGTCTCAGAACATTGTCTGTTGAAGTTTCCCAGGATATACAAAATACAAAACTAAACGCAGAGCACAACTTGGATATTCAGAAAATAAAAGCAAATTATGCTGATTTATTTGAAGGTGATGGGTGCTTTGAAGGTAAATATAGGCTAGAAATTGACCATGCAGCCTATCAGATTACCTACAAGAAGAGTGCCTGAAGCTTTAATGCAACCACTGAGCGTAGAACTGCTAGGTTTACAGAGAAGGGGCATGATGGCACCCGTCCATATGAGCGCAGATTGGACCAGCAGTTTGGTCATAGTGCAGAAACCATCTGGCAAGTTCAGAATATGCATTAATCCTAAGCCACTCAACAAGGCGCTGAAAAGAAGTCATTACCCAATGCCGACATTAGATGATGTTCTACCAGATCTATCAAAGGCTAAAATGTTTTCTGTATGTGTTGTGAAAAATGGATTCTGGCACGTGGAACTGACTGAAGAATCAAGTTTATTGACTTTTTCTTCACCATTTGGACGCTCTCAATGGCTGAGAATGCCCATGGGACTAAAACCTGCTCCAGAGGTGTCCAGCAGAAACTGATGCCAGCTCTGGAAGGACTTCCAGGAGTGAAGACAATAGCAGATGATATCCTAATAGTGGGAGAAGGTGAAGATAAGGAATCTGCAATGAAGGATCACGATCAGAAGATGATTCAATTTTTGGACAGATGCAGAGCAAATCAAATAAAGCTGAATGTGACAAATTCAAACTGAAAATGACAGAAGAGGCCTATATTAGACATGTGTGAGCCACTGAGACACCCACCAAGATGTGCTCCGGGAATGGATGGAAAGCCGGGAAACAGCTTTCCAATCAGTAAAGAAAGCTGTTGCAGATGCAGCAACCCTAAAGTATTTTGATCAATATCGAGAAGTGGTGGTACAATGTGGTGCTTCAGAAAAAGGCCTTGGAGCTACATTAATGCAGAACAAACAGCCACTCACATTTGCAAGCAGAACCCTTACAACGACAGAGCAGGGATATGCTCAGATTGAGGAGGAACCACTGGCTGCGGTATTTGGGATGGAGAAGTTTCACCAGTAGACCTATGGTCGACGGGTAACAGTGCAGTCGGATCACAAACCATTACAAAGAAACCATTACTAAATGCCCCAAAGAGACTACAGCGCACGCTGTTACGACTTCAAAAATATGATTTTGACATCGGGAACTGTCTAGGAAGAGACTTACTGCTTGCAGATACGCTAAGCAGAGCTTACCTGCCTATCACAAATGATGAGGAGAAAGACACTGAAACCATCATTATGTGTAACTACCTTGCAGTGTCAAAAGAAAAGGTGAAGCAAATCCAGACTTTCACCTCCCTGCCGCGGAAAGATGCATTTTATGGTATGCGTATTCCCGCTAAAAACTAGCGTTATCCAAGTGATCTGTAGCATCGCTTGGAAAACTGATTGACAGGTTGGTCACACGAGTCACATAGTGTTTGACAAGTGTGACCAACTTTTTACTATTGATGCCGCCTATGCCGCATCAGTAGTAAAAAGATATAATGTTAAAAATAAAAAATCGTGATATTCTCACCTTCCGGCGGCCCCCGCAGCCTTCCCGATCCTTGCGATGCTGCCTGTAACTCCTGTTCCCAGTGATGCCTAGCGACAATGACCCTGGATGACGTAGCATCACGCGAGACCGCTACGTCATCTGGGGTCATTGCCGCTAAGGACGCCTGGGAACAGATTGGCCGGGAGCGTCGCTGAGAGGCGGGAAGGCTGCGGGGGCCTCCGGAAGGTGAGAATATCATGATTTTTTATTTTAATTATTGTTTTAACATGATATGGCACCCAGGGCAGAGTCTCCTCTCCTCCAGACCCTGGGTACCATCCACACATGAACCGCTCACTTTGCGCATGGTGGACATAGCCACATGCGGAAAGTAAGCGGTTCACTGCATTCATATGGCGGTGGAATCGCCGCGATTCCGGAAAAAGAATGAGCATGCTGCGTTTTTTTCCACGATGCGTTTTTTTTTCGCGGAAAAATACGCAGCATGTGCACAAAAATTGCGGAATGCATTCTACTAAGAGGATGCTTAATGCATGCGTTTTTTAAGCGTTTTTGCAGTGGAAAAATACGCAAAAAATCCTGAACGTGTGTACATAGCCTCACAGACAAGGATAAAAGTCTCCAGAGTTTAAAGAGACCGTCATCTTGCAGGGCTGGCGAAAATACAAGCAACATGCTCCAAGGAAAGTTTCTCCATTCTTCCACATTAGAGATGAATTGTCAGTGCAGCAAGGAACCATCTTTAAAGGAGACAGGGCTGTTATACCAGAAGTTCTCAGAAGAGACATACTGAAAACATTGCACTCCTCTCACTTAGGCCTGGCAGGATGTCTACGTAGAGCACGAGAATCGGTTTATTGGCCAGGAATGAATGACCACATAAAAAAATTATATAGCACAATGTGAAATATGTGCATCCTGCAGTGATAAGCAACCAAAGGGGACATTGCAGCCTCATAAAATTCTACATAGGCCATGGTCAAAAATAGGAACAGACTTGTTCACATGGAATGACAAAGACTACTGTTGTGTTTCGGTAGCTGAGGAGAAATTGCAAAAATAGCCAAAATAGCAATACACCAGAAAGGCTGGAAACTATTGGATTGCAGGACTCTAAACTAACCGCAACACTAGAAGTAGCCGTGGAGCGTGCCTTCGGTGATCCTAGACGCCTCGTCACAGCCGGAGAGATAGCTAGACCTAAAGGCAGAAATATGAAAGCTATCTGCCCCGTAGCAGAACCCCCAAAGAAATAGGAAGCCCCCAAACATGTAATGGTGGTTAGACAAGAAGAAAATACGGACACAGACAGAAAATAGAATGAGCAAATGCTGGGGCCCAATCTGTCTAGATAGAAAAGTATAGGAAAGAATTCTGACTGCAACCCAAAAAAACCCTGCCAAAAATACCAACACTTCTGATTAACAAAAAACCTGAGATCACACGATCTCTACCACCTAAATCAGATCTCTGGTGTAACACACAGCAATTCAGCAAATAAAAAGTGACAAAGGAACAGAGCAAATGTGCAAACACAAACTGAGCACAATTGCAGCACCAGGCCCCAAAAGGGGACCAGGCTGAAGTCCACTGCAAGGCAGCAAACCAGCAAGAAAATCCAACCAGAGGAAAAAAAACAGCAAATCACTTATCTGAATCACAGCAGGAATGAACACTGAGCTCTAAGCAAGACCTGGAAGAACAATTGATTACCGGCAAGGCTGAAGGGAGTTCAGGTCACTTATATCAGACCATTCAGAGCCAGCTGAAGGCCATTCAGCAATTAGTTCATTACCCTCAGCAACCACCGGAGGGAGCCCCAGCTCAGAAGTCGCCTCCAGAGTATTCACAACAGACTACCTGATTACAGTGGACTATTTCTCTAACTTCTGGGAGGTTGATTTGTTGCAGGATACAAGGGTGAGTGTAAGGTTCTTTGTCTCTGTTGACATGTTCCTTGAAACTCAGTTTTCCGTCGGCCATTTTGCTTTCTGTCTTTCTGCAGCTCTTGCCCTCAGTTAATATGGAGTTTCCAGTTTTCATGTTCCCGCCCTGATTCTTCCCTCTTGCTTCTTAAGCAGCCTCAGCTGAACAATCAGTGCTCCTGAATCAAGCCTCAGTCAGTCTGTGACCTGACTCCTGGAAGCCTTGAACTTGTACTCCAGCTATTCCCTACTGAGGAACCCTGGAACACTTTTGGACTCTGGAAACCTGCTGTTTGGTGAATCCATGTTTGCAGAGGAATTACGGTACAGAGAAGAGATCCTGAACCTGCTTTGGAGATTTATTGTAGTGCTTGAAGTTACTCTGGCCTGCTGTGTCTCCTGTCGCTGTTCCTGCAAAGTTTGTGAACTTTTCAGCATGCTTGTATGAAGTAATACAAGTCATTTCATTTCAACCTATGTCTCCTGTGTTTTCCTCGCACCCAAGCACAAGACGCTATAGGAACTGTACACTATACATGACAGTGAGAACAATGATTAAAAAACTCAGGGCCCATTTTGCCAGGTATGGCATTCCAGATATCATTTTCTTTGACAATGCGGCGCAGTTTACTTCGGAAGAGTTCAAAACCTTCAGCAAGAAATGGGAATTTGAACACCAGACGTCTTCTCTAATATATCCTCAGAATAATGGGAAAGCAGAGTCAGCAGTAAAAATGGCCAAAAGACTCATGTAGAAAGTAAAACAGGCGGGTACTGATGTATATCTGTCTATACTGGATCATAGAAACACTCCCACCCAAGTCCTAGACAGCAGTCCGGCGCAGAGGCTCATGAGTAGGCGTACAAAGACACCCTTACCAACTGCTAGTCATCTGTTAAAGCCAAAGTTGCTGGGAAACATCAAATTTAAATTACAGAAGAATCAAGATAGGCAAGCTTTCTATTACAATAAATCTGCAAAGGATCTGCCCGAGCTCCAGAGAAATGACAACATTCAGCTGCAGCCAAGCAGCACATTTGACAAACACTGGCAAAAGGCAAAGGTTGTCCAGAAACTAGGACCTTGGTCCTACGAAATTCTAACAGAGGAAGGAAGAAGACTAAGGAGGAATCGGAGGTATCTGAGGAAAACACAAGAAAGAGATAATTCATGGCCTTTTGAACAGTATCCAGACACCCAAGACAACGAGGCAGCAAGTACAAGTCAAGTACCGACAGTGACAGCTGACCATCAAGGTGAGGATTCGGGCCAGAGACAGGCAATATCAGAAGACATATTACCAGAATCAGAAGAACTACCAGATGTAGACAGTGACACATCTTATGTTACCAGAGCTGGCAGAATTATCAGAAAGGCGGCGCACCTCAAGGATTATATCTAACTGGACTTATTATGTTATATTTCTAACTTGGGAATGAAATCCATTGTTTTATTATTTTTCATTGCTCCTCCAGTTAAAAGAGAAAGGATGTAGCAATATGTTATATGATGATGTGATCTCTGGGGTCTCACTACATTTATGTGTGTTCTATATTCAAAAGACAAAGACTCTACGAGAAAAGGCTGCTGTTGTGAATGGGTTTGAGATGAGTTCTGAGCAGAGGCTCCCTCTGGTGGTTACAAGCGGTACTAGTGAGGATTGTGAGGACTGGGAATCAGGTGTTACTGATTGGTCTTATGTAAGGGAGTCATTTTCCCATCAGGGTTGCCGGTGATCAATTGTTCTGGTCTGAATCCTTCTTTCCAGTTTCCCTTGTAGCCTGCTGTGTCGTGTCTGCATCTCCTGCTATCAGATAAGACAATTTCTTATTTTGTGTTTTTGCTATATTTTTGCATTTTGTCCTGCACTTCTGTGGGGGCCTTCAGGGTCCCCTCCGGGGGCTTTTGCCCTCTCAGTTTAGTTCAGCCACTGTGTTTTGTACTTTTGCTTTTTCCAGTTTTTTTTCAGTGGCTGCTGTTTTGTTTTTGTTACACCAGAGAACTAATTTAGGTGGTAGAGGTCGTGTGATCTCAGGTGATTTTGAAATTAGTAGAGTTGGTGTTTTTTCAGGGTTTTCTGAGATTGCAGTAAGTACCCTTCCTGTCCTTTTCTATTTAGATAGTTTGGGCCCCAGCGTTTGCTCATACTATTTTCTTTCTGTGTCAGTATTTCCTCTTGTCTAACCGCCATTACATGTTTGGGGGCTTTCTATTATCTTTGGGGTTCTGCTCCGGGGCAGATAGCTTTCCTATTTCTATCTTTAGGTGTAGTTAGTTTCTCAGGCTGTGACGAGGCGTCTAGGACCAACGTAGGAACGCTCCACGGCTGCCTCTAGTTGTGGTGGTTAGTCAGGGTACTGCAATCTCATAGATTCCAACTGCTCTGGTGTATTTCCTTTTTTACCTGCACTCCTCAGCTACCGTAACATAACAGTATCACCGGCCATAAAAATTGTATGGTACTCACAGAAGGGAAAAAATATTTTGAAGGAAGAAAAGTTGTCAGAGATATTTTTCTGTTTGTTGCATTTTTTTTTTTTTTTTTTCCCTCTGTATCTCTGGGTGCTGGGGAGGATCTTTTCTCTCAATGGAGTTTGCACAGTTGTCTGGCCGTGTGGATCAGCTTGCCACTGAGGTTCGGAGTATTGCTATCTATCTTGCTGGGTTGCCTGTTGTGGAACCTTAGGATCCCCATGCCAGATTTGTTTTCAGGGGATCGAGCTAAGTTTCAGAATTTCAAAAATAATTGTAAATTGTTTCTTGCCTTAAAATCTAAGTCCTCAGGAAACGCAGCGCAGCAGGTTCAAATTATCATCTCTCTCCTGCGCGGCGACCCTCAGGATTGGGCTTTTTCCCTGACACCTGGGGATCCTGTTTTGAGTGATGTTGATGCATTTTTTCAGGCTTTGGGGTTATTGTACGATGAGCCTAATGTCACTGATCAAGCTGAAAAAGCCTTGTTGGCATTAAATCAGGGGCTTGATACGCTGATTTATACTGTCAGAGATTCCGTAGGTGGGCAGTCCTGACCAAATGGAATGACGACGCTTTGGCGGCCCTTTTCCGGAAGGGTCTGTCGGATAATGTAAAGGATGTTATGGTGGGATTCCCTGTCCCCTCTGGTCTCAATGATTCTATGTCATTAGCGATTCAAATTGACAGACGTTTGCGTGAGCGGAGAAGTATGCTTGGAGTGGTGTTGCCTTGTGAGCCAGCTGCTGAGCCCATGCAGTGTGATGGAGTGGTGTCTGGGGCACAGCGTCATGAGTTTCGAAAGCGCAATGGGTTATGTTTCTACTGTGGTGATGCCTCTCATGCTATTTCAGTCTGCCCTAAGCGGGGAAGACGTTTTGCACGCTCGGTTGTCTTGGGTAGTGTTCAGACTAAGTTTTTATTAACTGTCACTCTGATATGCTCTCTGTCCTCATTTTCTGCTCAGGCTTTCGTTGATTCTGGAGCAGCTATTAACCTGATGGATTATGATTTTGCTAAACGTTGTGGGTTTCCCTTGATACCCCTACGGAAGTCTATTCCCCTACTGGGGATCGATTCTACCCCTCTGGCTGAGAATAAACCCCAGTTTTCTACTCAGGTGATAATGAGGGTTGAACCTGATCACCAGGAGTGCTGCAAATTTTTGGTTCTATATAATCTGCATGACATTATAGTGCTGGGTTTCCCTTGGTTACAGTCTCATAATCCTGTTTTGGATTGGAAATCTGTGTCTGTAACCAGTTGGGGCTGCCAATGTGTTAATACCAACACTCCTGTTTTTTCTGCCTCCCCCCAGGCTGAGGATGTTCCTGACTTTTTGTTTGATTTTTCTGATGTGTTTAGCGAAAGTAAATCTGCATCCTTACCTCCCCATAGGAGCTATGACTGCGCTATTGAATTAGTGCCAGGTAGTAAATTCCCTAAAGGTCGCCTTTTTAACTTGTCTGTACCTGAACATGACGCTATGCGGTCTTATATCAAGGAATCATTGGAGAAGGGTCATATCAGACCATCCTCTTCACCCTTAGGTGCCGGTTTTTTCTTTGTGGCCAAAAAAGATGGTTCATTAAGGCCGTGTATTGATTATCGTCTCTTGAACAATATTACTGTGAAATATCAATACCCGTTACCCTTGATTTCTGACCTGTTTTCCAGGGTGAAAAACGCTACTTGGTTTACCAAGCTTGACCTCAGGGGGGCGTATAACCTTATTCGCATTAAGCACGGGGATGAATGGAAGACGGCATTTAACACCCCTGAAGGGCATTTTGAGTACCTTGTGATGCCCTTTGGGCTCACTAATGCTCCTTCCGTCTTCCAGTCCTTCATGAATGACATTTTCAGGGATTTTGTGGACAAGTTTCTGATTGTTTATTTGGATGATATCTTGATTTTTTCTAATGACTGGGACTCTCATGTGAAACATGTTCGAACTGTATTCCAGATTTTGAGAGAGAATGCTCTGTATGTGAAGGGATCAAAGTGTCTTTTTGGCGTACAGAAGATCTCATTTCTGGGATTCATTTTGTCCCCATCTGTTATTGAAATGGACCCGGTCAAGGTTCAGGCCATCTGTGATTGGGTCCAACCTACTTCATTAAAGGCTCTTCAGAGATTTTTGGGTTTTGCCAATTTTTATCGTAAATTTATTGGTAATTTCTCGGTTATTGTTAAACCATTAACTGATTTGACCAGAAAGGGTTCTGATGTGGTGAATTGGCCTCCTGAGGCAGTCTCTGCGTTTCAGGAACTTAAGCAGAGATTCACTTCTGCTCCTGTTCTACGGCAGCCTGATGTTTCTCTGCCATTTCAGGTGGAGGTTGATGCCTCTGAAATTGGGGCAGGTGCCGTTTTGTCCCAAAAAGACCCAGAGACCTCTAAAAGTAACCCTTGTGCCTTTTTCTCTCGAAAATTTTCTCCTAATGAACGTAATTATGACGTGGGTAATCGGGAGTTATTGGCCATGAAGTGGGCTTTTGAAGAGTGGAGACATTGGCTGGAGGGAGCCAAACATCAGGTGGTGGTCCTTACGGACCATAAGAATCTGGTCTATCTGGAATCTGCCAAGCGACTCAATCCTAGACAGGCCAGGTGGGCCTTGTTTTTCACACGTTTTAATTTTGTGGTTTCCTTTCTTCCTGGCACTAAGAATGTTAAGGCGGATGCCCTCTCGAGGAGTTTCCTTGCGGACTCTCCTGTCATGGGTGTATCGCCACGAGGATCGTCGCGATTACACACTCTGACTTCTCACAGCTGAGTTGCTGTTACTTTGTGTTAGGTAATGAGAGAGTTAATTTTACCTAGCTCTTTGCTAAGACTAGGTGCAGCCTCGCCCGGCTGCTTTTGATTATGTTCTAATTAGTTTCCTTTATATTCCTGCCAGTCTGGGTGTTAGAGGCCGGTGAAAGCATTCATATAGTTTAGCAGACTGGATCGGTTCTGGGAATACTTAAGCTAAGAGCTCCTTAGTTGTTTTTACTCTTACAGCTTATAGTTTATCTCTGAGACCTAAGGTGTTCCTACTGTGTGTGAGTGTTGTATGTAAGACTTTATTTACTTTATTTCTTATCTTTCTTGTATGTCTTTCTGTTCATTAACCGTTACCTGGTCATTCCCTTTGGTGGTAATCAGGGTCCTTCTTAGGACTAGATTACAGTTGGCAGGGATTGATAGGAGACAGGGTTTACGCTGGTGGCCTGGACCTCTGTACCTTTAACAGTACCTCCAGGTAGAGGGATTAGTTAGGACCCCAGTTTAGGGTCAGCATAGACCCCGGTCACCCTCTAGCCGGAGACAGCGTATAACGAATTCCGTATTGACCCACTGGACTTTCTGTCAGGTAAATCTATGTTATCATATAGCTATGCGCATGTTATATAGTATGTTGCCCTTTTGATATAGATTATTGTCATCACATATATATATCTGCTATACAGCGTGACATTTTCACCGGCCAATACTAAAGATTCTCCCCAGCTATCATGGATCCAGTAGCCCAGTTGGCCCGGCAGTTGCAGGGATTGTCCATGGAGTTGGCAGACATTAAGTCCAAGGTTTTGTCCCCCCCGGAGCAAACCAGATCTGAACCTAAGGTTGCTCTCCCGGACAGGTTCACTGGTGGGCGGGACAAATTTTTTACTTTCCGGGAGGCATGTAAATTGTACTTTCGGCTGCGGCCTGGGTCATCTGGGAGTGAAGAGCAGAGGGTGGGAATTGTTATCTCGCTCTTACAAGGGGACCCTCAATCTTGGGCGTTCTCTATTCCTCCAGGCTCCCCAGATCTCCAGTCAGTGGATCGATTTTTTACTGCCCTGGGTCTGGTATATGATGATCCGGATCGAGTCTCCCTTGCTGAAACAAGGTTACGTAAAATACGGCAAGGAAATCGTCCAGCGGAGGAATATTCTTCTGAGTTCCGTAGATGGGCAACAGATACTCAGTGGAATGACCCAGCTCTTAGGAGCCAGTTTTGTCAAGGGCTTTCTGATAAATTAAAAGATGTGTTGGCTCAGTATGATTCTCCTCCATCACTGGAGGCTGCTATGGCCCTCGCTATTCGCATTGATAGACGACTTCGGGGAAGACGCGAGGTAACTCCGCCTCCCGTGATGACTCCACCTACTACTAAAGTCCCTTATACTGAGGTTCCCCTGGTCTGTTCTGAGGAACCCATGCAGTTGGGAGGGACATCATTTTGTAGGAGGGAATCGGCGGTGCGCCGCAAGACTAGAAGGTGTTTCTTTTGCGGGAGAGAGAGGGACATTTTGTTGGGGGGTGTCCATCCCGGACCTCTTTGAGCCAAGGAGTTAACCTGGGAGTGTGTATTTCGTCCCCAAATCCCTCTCAGTTTCTCGTGCCTGCGGAGGTGGTGATTGGTACTAGAACTGAGAGGATTTCTGTTTTTCTTGATAGTGGGTCCGGGGCTAATCTGGTGGACGCTCGGTTTGCCCAGGTGCATGGTATGCAACTGAGTGTATTGGCCAAACCGGTCCCTATACTCTCTATTGATTCTAGACCTCTTGGTCAAGGTAGCTTGGTACAAGCTGTTCATAACATAGATCTTCGAGTAGGGGCAATACATAAAGAGCAATTGTCTTGTTATGTGTTGGAGGGTCTACCTACTCCTATTGTGTTGGGACTTCCTTGGTTGGCTAAACATAACCCAGTGATTGATTGGCAATCCAGAAAGATAAGCCAGTGGGGTGAATTTTGCAAGAATAACTGCATGAGCACGGTCATCGGTGCGGTTGTGCCTAGGACTTTGCCTCCTTTTCTGGAGGACTTTGGGGAGATGTTCTCAAAGGAGGGGTGTAAAGAGTTACCTCCTCATCGCGCATATGACTGCTCAATAAAGTTGCTTCCTGATGCCTTATCTCGTACTTTCCCAGGGACCGGGAGGATGGATGATCCGGTTCCTATTCCTCAGGAGGGAGTTGTAGTGTCAGCTGTATGCTCTGAGCTTGAGGGGGAGGTATTGGGGGCTCAGGGGGACGCCCCTGTGGGACTTCCAGGGAGACTGATAGTTCCAGATCGGTTAAGACTGAAGGTTACGGGGAACCGTTACAAACGGATGGCTGATAGGGGGAGAGTTTCTGGTCGAGATCTGAAGGTGAACGATCTGGTGTGGTTGTCTACCAGGAATATAAAACTTAAAGTTCCCTCCTGGAGGTTGGGTCCCAGATTCATCGGGCCGTACAGGATCAGTTCCATAATTAATCCTGTGGCATTTCGTCTGGACCTCCCTCCTACGTTTAAAAATCATAATGTGTTTCACAAGTCATTACTTAAAAAGTATGTGGCACCAGTTATACCGTCACCTCTACCTCCTTCAGTGGTGGTCAATGATAACGTGGAAATTCATGGGTCGAAAATCATTGACTCACGTCTCAGTCGCCGATCCCTTCAGTACTTAGTTCATTGGAGGGGGTATGGTCCTGAGGAGGGGACGTGGGTCCCTGCGTCTGATGTTAATGCAGATCGATTGGTTCGGACCTTTCACACAACTCACCCGGGCAGACCTGGCCTTGAGGGTCCGGAGGCCCCTCGTAGAAGGGGGGGTACTGTCATGGGTGTATCGCCACGAGGATCGTCGCGATTACACACTCTGACTTCTCACAGCTGAGTTGCTGTTACTTTGTGTTAGGTAATGAGAGAGTTAATTTTACCTAGCTCTTTGCTAAGACTAGGTGCAGCCTCGCCCGGCTGCTTTTGATTATGTTCTAATTAGTTTCCTTTATATTCCTGCCAGTCTGGGTGTTAGAGGCCGGTGAAAGCATTCATATAGTTTAGCAGACTGGATCGGTTCTGGGAATACTTAAGCTAAGAGCTCCTTAGTTGTTTTTACTCTTACAGCTTATAGTTTATCTCTGAGACCTAAGGTGTTCCTACTGTGTGTGAGTGTTGTATGTAAGACTTTATTTACTTTATTTCTTATCTTTCTTGTATGTCTTTCTGTTCATTAACCGTTACCTGGTCATTCCCTTTGGTGGTAATCAGGGTCCTTCTTAGGACTAGATTACAGTTGGCAGGGATTGATAGGAGACAGGGTTTACGCTGGTGGCCTGGACCTCTGTACCTTTAACAGTACCTCCAGGTAGAGGGATTAGTTAGGACCCCAGTTTAGGGTCAGCATAGACCCCGGTCACCCTCTAGCCGGAGACAGCGTATAACGAATTCCGTATTGACCCACTGGACTTTCTGTCAGGTAAATCTATGTTATCATATAGCTATGCGCATGTTATATAGTATGTTGCCCTTTTGATATAGATTATTGTCATCACATATATATATCTGCTATACAGCGTGACATCTCCTGAGCTATCTGATCCCTCTGTTATTTTGAAGGAGGGTGTAGTTCTTTCCGCCATCTCGCCCAATTTGAGACTTGCTCTGGAGGGGTGTCAGGAGGATAGGCCCGAGCGCTGCCCTGTTGGAAAATTGTTTGTCCCAGACCAATGGAAAAAGAGTGTGATGTCTGAGATTCATTGTTCCGCATTGGCTGGGCATCCCGGAATTTTTGGTACCAGAGACTTGGTTAGTCGGTCCTTTTGGTGGCCTACCTTGTCTCGCGATGTCAGGGAATTTGTGCAGTCCTGCGGGACTTGCTCTCGCTCCAAGCCTTGCTCTCGCTCTAGTGGTTTGTTGATGCCATTGCCTGTGCCCAAGAGACCATGGACCCATATCTCTATGGATTTCATTTCCGATCTTCCTGTTTCTCAGAGAATGACCACCATCTGGGTAATTTGTGATAGGTTTTCCAAGATGATACATCTTGTGCCATTACCTAAGTTGCCTTCCTCCTCTGAATTGGTGCCGTTGTTCCTTCAGCACGTGGTTCGTTTACACGGCATTCCTGAGAACATTGTGTCTGACAGAGGAGTCCAGTTTGTTTCCAGATTTTGGAGGACTTTTTGTTCTAAACTGGGTGTTCAATTGTCTTTCTCCTCGGCATTTCATCCTCAGACCAATGGTCAAACTGAGAGAACAAACCAGACATTGGAGACTTATCTAAGATGCTTTGTGTCTGCTGATCAGGATGACTGGGTCTCTTTTTTGCCTTTGGCTGAGTTTGCTCTTAATAATAGGGCTAGCTCTGCCACTTTGATGTCTCCGTTTTTCTGTAATTCTGGGTTTCACCCTCGATTTTCTTCAGGACAGACGGAGGCTTCTGTCTGTCCAGGTGTTGACTCTGTTGTTGAGCGTATGCAGCAGATTTGGGACCAGGTAGTGGAGAGGTTGTCCCTCTCTCAGGAGAGGGCCCAGCGGTTTGCTAACCGGCATAGGACTGATGGTCCTCGGTTTAAAGTGGGGGACTTGGTCTGGTTGTCCTCAAAGAATATTCCTATGAGAGTAGCATCTCCTAAATTTAAGCCTAGGTTCATTGGACCTTATAAGATCATGGAGATTATTAATCCTGTTTCTTTTCGTTTGCTTCTTCCAGGGACATTTAAGATCCATAACGTGTTCCACAAGTCCTTGTTGAAGAGGTTTGTTGAGCCAGTGGTTCCTGCTGCTGTGCCTCCTGACCCTGTTTTGGTTGAGGGCAATCTGGAGTATGTGGTTGAGAAAATATTGGATTCTCGTTTTTCTAGACGAAGACTCCAGTATTTGGTTAAATGGAGAGGTTATGGTCAGGAAGACAATTCTTGGGTGTTTGCTTCAGACATCCATGCTAGGAGACTTATCCGTGCGTATCATAGAACTCATCCTGACCGACCTGGTTGCTCAAATGAGGGTTCGGTGACCCCTCCTCAAGGGGGGGGTACTGTTGTGAATGGGTTTGAGATGAGTTCTGAGCAGAGGCTCCCTCTGGTGGTTACAAGCGGTACTAGTGAGGATTGTGAGGACTGGGAATCAGGTGTTACTGATTGGTCTTATGTAAGGGAGTCATTTTCCCATCAGGGTTGCCGGTGATCAATTGTTCTGGTCTGAATCCTTCTTTCCAGTTTCCCTTGTAGCCTGCTGTGTCGTGTCTGCATCTCCTGCTATCAGATAAGACAATTTCTTATTTTGTGTTTTTGCTATATTTTTGCATTTTGTCCTGCACTTCTGTGGGGGCCTTCAGGGTCCCCTCCGGGGGCTTTTGCCCTCTCAGTTTAGTCCAGCCACTGTGTTTTGTATTTTCCAGTTTTTTTTCAGTGGCTGCTGTTTTGTTTTTGTTACACCAGAGAACTAATTTAGGTGGTAGAGGTCGTGTGATCTCTGGTGATTTTGAAATTAGTAGAGTTGGTGTTTTTTCAGGGTTTTCTGAGATTGCAGTAAGTACCCTTCCTGTCCTTTTCTATTTAGATAGTTTGGGCCCCAGCGTTTGCTCATACTATTTTCTTTCTGTGTCAGTATTTCCTCTTGTCTAACCGCCATTACATGTTTGGGGGCTTTCTATTATCTTTGGGGTTCTGCTCCGGGGCAGATAGCTTTCCTATTTCTATCTTTAGGTGAGTTAGTTTCTCAGGCTGTGACGAGGCGTCTAGGACCAACGTAGGAACGCTCCACGGCTGCCTCTAGTTGCGGTGGTTAGTCAGGGTACTGCAATCTCATAGATTCCAACTGCTCTGGTGTATTTCCTTTTTTACCTGCACTCCTCAGCTACCGTAACATAACAGGCTGCACTCTAAAATACTAAAGCATGAAAATATGGAATACATGAAATTTTGAATAGCAATATGGCTTTGGAGTATAATGAAAAATTTGAGACGCTTAGTATAACATTAGGCCAAATATTATTAGCCCACCAACCATCGTCAAGGTGGTCTCAAGTCTGATGAGTCCCTGACCTATGTGAACATACCTCTATTTGGCTGATATCTGAATTTCTGGGTGAATGTGGACACCTCTGTCAGTAATGCCTGCATATATGGGTAAGTAGAGACCTGCTGTAATTAAAATCACCAGATGGTGGGGGCGGAGTGCTGGGTCAGTAAGCTAACATTCAAAAGACAAAAAAATGTGAATTAGGTGCAAACCAAGGGGAGCTACCCCCATGTAAAATATACGAGAAAAGGTTGCACTCTAAAATACTAAAGCATGACAATATGGAATACTTACCCATAAATGCAGGCATTACTGACAGAGGTGTCCACATTCACCCAGAAATTCAGATATCAGCCTAATAGAGGTATGTTCACATAGGTCAGGTACTCACCAGACTTGAGACCACCTTGACGATGGTTGGTGGGCTTTTAATATTTGGCCAAATGTTATACTAAGCGTCTCAAATTTTTCCTTATACTCCAAAGCCATATTGCTATTCAAAATTTCATGTATTCCATATTGTCATGCTTTAGTATTTTAGAGTGCAACCTTTTCTCGTATGTGTGTCCTATAGTCATGTTTGAACTTGTTGGTTTGTTGTTTGGAGAACTCTTGTAATGGAGGATTGCACCTCATGTAATAAACAGCCTGGAGACACCCACAGAGTGTGATCCATGACAAGAAACAACTAACAGAACAGGGCAGCTCCACCAAACATGGGACATTGTCCTTATGTCAGTTCCACATCCCAACTGTGAGACATTGGGAAGATCGCATGTCATCACGATTGGTAGTGGGTCCATCTTGTTAGCATTCAAAGTTTTTCTCTTTTGCCGTTGACATTTTATGGGATATAGAATAAAACATTCTGCCGTGCCTGGGGAGAAATCTCTCTCTGCCATGTCCGCATGTTCCCACATTATCACCATCTAGTTCTCAAATAAGTCGTACAGGTGTAACTTCTGGTGACCATATGATTGATGTTTCTCCAGAACACCCATTCTTCTGTTTGGGTCATCAGATCTGATTATTTGTCATAATAAGGCTGGAGCCACATGGTGACTTTGACCAAGACACAAGATGCGAGGCCAAAGATCATTATGTGCCACTTCTACATCGCAGCACAATACAAGTGCATGGGGTGACATTGTGACTCCAAGGGAACCACAAAAAGTTAGACCAGTTTGGAATTTTTTTTCCAACTTGTCACAATGCTACCCCAATTACTTCTTTGTAGCAGCAACACACAGCCATCTTTGGCCACACAAACTCCATGGAAGCCATAAGGTTCAGCCGATATTCATAATGTAGTGCATTCATCAAGTGTAAACTCTTATGACCTGCCTGGAGATGGGTCCATCATTGTTAACTTGGGACCCCTTATGACCGGGCAGTGGTGGGGATGTAGTTCTCTAGTTAATACCAACCTACAAAACCAGGCACAGTAGCTTGTACGGATGAACCGTATGCTTCAGTAAACACACATGTGGATGTAATGCTCATATGTGAAAAGCCACCAAACACATGAGATGGCTGTCATCATCTAAGCCAACTCTCCCATGTACATGAGCACTTATTCAATCAGGTGATCATGTGTTCTCTATGGAGACAGCCTATCTCTTGGAGAATGAAAGGATCAACAGTCTGAAATCAGACATGCCGGAACATTAACGCCTCCGACAATCAATTGCCCAGGGTTCACTTGTGTTTTGTTGATCGCACCCATCGTTATCATCGAGCCAACATTAATCTAACGTGTATGGGGGGGCTTTACAGTCCCCTTTCTGCTGATGGGGCAAATGTAGGTTGAGTGACTTTTCTATGTGTTGCAGGGATCCACGCTCTCTGGTAGGCATTAGGACACGTTCACACAGGTAATGCGGTTTGGTCCAAACAGGTGCAAATAAACCATTCATTCTGCAGAGAAATACAGTATATATTAGTGCGGATACCCCGAACAGATTACAGTCATTTCTTCCAGAGCAAACTTTGTACACAGAAGAGGCCAATCTCCCCAGTCTTGGTATCAGCTGTATCCCAAACTCCCAGCACCAAACGGAAGTGGTCAACTCCGGGCACAGTTCACACTGAACAGAATCCATCTTTCATAGAATCATAGATTAGAATGGTAGAGTTGGAAGGGACCTCCTGGGCCATCTGGTCCAACCCCCTGCTCAAAGCAGGATTCTCTAAATCATCCCAGACAGATGTCTGTCCAGCCTCTGTTTGAAGACTTCCATTGAAGGAGAACTCACCACCTCTCGTGGCAGCCTGTTCCACTCATTGATTACCCTAACTGTCAAAAAGTTTTTCTAATATCTAATCTGTGTCTCCTCCCATTCAGTTTCATCCCATTGCTTCTAGTCTTTCCTTGTGCAAATGAGAATAAAGATGATCCTTCTACAATGTGACAGCCCTTGAGATATTTGTAGACATCTATTAAGTCTCCTCTCAGTCTTCTTTTTTGCAAGCTAAACATTCCCAAATCCTGCAACCGTTCCTCATAGGACATGGTTTGCAGACCGGTCACCATTCTGGTGGCTCTTCTCTGAACTTGCTCCAGTTTGTTGATGTCTTTTTTAAAATGTGGTGCCCAAAACTGGACACAGTATTCCAGATGAGGTCTGACCAAAGAGGAGTAGAGGGCAATAATGACCTCACGTGATCTAGACTGTATGCTTCTGTTAATACATCCCAGAATTGCATTTGCCTTTTTTGCTGCTGCATCACACTGTTGACTCATGTTCAGTCTGTGATCTATTAGTATACCCAAGTCTTTTTCACATGTGCTGTTACTTAGCTCTATTCCTCCCATTCTGTATAAGCTTTTTCATTTTTATTGCCCAGATGTAGTACTTTGCATTTTTCCATTAAAATCCTTTCTGTTAGTTTCTGCCCACTGCTCCAGTTTATTTACAGTACAGACCAAAAGTTTGGACACACCTTCTCATTCAAAGATTTTTCTGTATTTTCATGACTATGAAAATTGTAGAATCACACTGAAGGCATCAAAACTATGAATTAACACATGTGGAATTATACATTACACTTTACAAAAAAGTGTGAAACAACTGAAAATATGTCTTATATTCTAGGTTCTTCAAAGTAGCCACCTTTTGCTTTGATTACTGCTTTGCACGCAGAAAATGTGAACGGATGGACTCTAAATGCCTGGTTCCCACCGTGAAGCATGGAGGTGGTGTGATGGTGTGGAGGTGCTTTGCTTGTGACACTGTTGGGGATTTATTCAAAATTGAAGTGGTGAGCGGTCCAGCTCACCCCAAACCATCTGGATTGGGTTCAGGTTTGGTGACTGTGGAGGCCAGGTCATCTGGCGTAGCACCCATCACTCTCCTTCTTGGTCAAATAGCCCTTACACAGTCTGGAGGTGTTTGGGGTCATTGTCCTGTTGAAAAATAAATGATGGTCCAACTAAACGCAAACCAGATGGAATAGCATGCTGCTGCAAGAAGCTGTGGTAGTCATTCTGGTTCACTATGCCTTCAATTTTGAATAAATCCCCATCAGTGTCACCAGCAAAGCCCCCCCACACCATCACACCACCTCCTCCATGCTTCACGGTGGGAACCAGGCATGTAGAGTCCATCCGTTCACCTTTTCTGCGTGCAAAGCAGTAATCAAAGCAAAAGGTGGCTACTGTGAAGAACCTAGAATATAAGACATATTTTCAGTTGTTTCACACTTTTTTGTAAAGTGTAATGTCTAATTCCACATGTGTTACTTCATAGTTTTGATGCCTTCAGTGTGATTCTACAATTTTCATAGCCATGAAAATACAGAAAAATCTTTGAATGAGAAGGTGTGTCCAAACTTTTGGTCTGTACTGTATATCTTTTTGAATCCTCTCTCTCTCTTCTCTAGTATTAGCTATCCCTCCTAGCTTTGTGTCTTCAGCAAATTTGATCAGTTTACCCTCAATTCCTTCATCTAAATCATTGATAAAGATGTTGAACAATACAGGGCCCAAAACAGAGCCCTGTGGTAACCCACTTGAGATATTCTTCCAACTGGATGTGCAGCCATTTACAACCACTCTTTGGGTCCGATCACTAAGCCAGTTATGAATCCATCTAACAGTTGCCTTGTCCATTCCATTCTTAGTAATTTTTTCAATAAGGATTGTGTGAGATACTTTGTCAAATGCTTTGCTGAAGTCAAGATATACTATATCTACAGCATTTCCCTGATCCACCCAGTCAGTGATTCTGTCATAGAAGGAAATTAAGTCTGACATGACTTATTAGTTACAAACCCATGCTGACTCTGTTTAATCACTTCATTCTTATCCAGGTACTTACAAACATGTTGTCTAATAATTTGTTCAAAGATCTTTCCTGTTATAGAAGTCAGACTCACTGGCCTATAGTTGCCTGGGTCCACCTTCTTCCCCTTTTTGAAGATAGGAACAACATTTCACACAGTTCTCTGCACACAGACTGCTCAGCTATCCTAGCTGACCCATGCAGTCTCCATTCAGAGAGAGACCCTGGCTTGTCTCTCTCTCTCTCTCTCTCTCTCAGCTATAGCTCACATTTTCGCTGGTCACTCACCAGCAGCACACTTGACTTTATTTCATTCAGCAGAATGCCACACACCTAGTGAACACAGGTCCTGGCTCTTGTAAAAAGCTAGGCAGGTGCATCTAACAAAGACCTGCAGTGCTAGAATTTAAACCTATCATACCTGGTGTTGTGTCTATACACCCCTAATTTAACTCTGAACCCAAAGTCCAGGCTCTTGGTGCTAGTAATAGGTGGTTCTTGCTACATGCAGCAAAGGCTAGTCTCATTCCTAATTTAATATATCAATTTGGAGCCCTATGTTGTCATCCTCCTTAATCTCACTCATGGATAAGAGCTTACATGGGATCAGATCCCTAATATTAGTGGATGCAATGAGATTAGATAATCCATGGTGGACTGGAGAAGAGAAGATGTTAGGTTGAGGTCCTGGCTGTCCTGCTACCTCATATGGATTAGAGTAATGGAGGACTCTACGGGGGATTTTCTTACCTTTATTACATGTACACCGACTATATCTGATCTGTTCTCTTCTAATGCAGTAAATGTAGGCCCTTATTTATAGCAAACCTGGTGCCCAGGAGGAAAGTGCCCTGCAGTCCTGGAGGATAGGTGATTATTGCAGAAAGAACCGAGACCATTAGCAGCCTATTACATTGTATTCACATGATAATTTCCACTTTACACAAATGTATAAAATTACTTGTATGGTTACAAATAATAAATATTTACATATTGTGGTGTGACTGGTGGTCGCGTTGTTAATGGGAGGTATATGTCACAGGGATGGATTCTCCTTGCGATGCAACCCGAAGTATTTTGTCTTTAGTGCACATAAGCACTAATATGTCGTTTAGTGCAGTGGTCCCCAACCTTTTTTGCACCAGGGACCGGCTTCAAGAAAGACCATTCTTCCATGGCCCGGCAGGGTGGAGATGGAGGTGTGGCAGGGGTGGGGCTTTGGTCATAAGGGGCGTGGCTATGGACGGGGTTGTAGTTTAGTAGTAGTGCATACTCATCATTTAATTATAACATTTATAATGTGAATGTGACTCCCTTGTATACAAGGCTCTGCTCCCACCCTTGTATGCATGGCTCCGCTCCCACCCTTGTTTATATGGCTCCGCTCCCACCCTCCCATCCTGTATACATGGCTCTGCTCCCAACCTCCCATCCTGTATACATGGCTCCACTCCACCCTCCTATCCTTGTATGCATGGCTCCGCTCCACCCTCCCATCCTTGTATACATGGCTCCGCTCCACCCTCCCATCCTTGTATATATGGCTCCGCTCCACCCTCCCATCCTTGTATACATGGCTCCGCTCCCACCCTCCCATCCTTGTATATATGGCTCCGCTCCCACCCTCACATCTTTGTATATATGGCTCCGCTCCACCCTCCCATCCTGTATGCATGGCTCCGCTCCCACCCTCCCATCCTGTATACATGGCTCCCCTCCACCCTCCCATCCTGTATACTTGGCTCCGCTGGGCTCCCCCATCCTCTCCCCCCATCATACTTTCCCTCCTTGCTCCGTCGCTGCAGGTCCCTTGCATCCCTGTCGGCTGCGGCAGCTTCCTCCTGGCAGTGCGGTGACATAGTACCGCTCATTAAGGGCATAAATATGGACGCCACGCCTATGGGAGTGGCGTCACGTCCATATTCATGATCTTAATGAGCGGTACTATGTCACCGCTCAGCGCTGGATGAAGCTGCCGCGGCCGACAGGGATGCAGCGACGGAAGGTAAGTATCGATGTCTTCTTGAAGCCGGCGGCTATAGCTGTCACTGCAGTGCTGCAGCCACCGGCTCCATGTGTGTACAGCTTTCTGTGCCGTGGCTCCGCGGCCTGGCAACAGAACTGCTACGGCCCGGTCCTGGGCCGCGGACCGGCAGTTGGGGACCCCTGGTTTAGTGTACCTGTGTCCGGGTTGCGGGTAGCTATGAGTGATGGGAGGGTCTGGCTACCCATACTACCTCACCTCTGGGTGAGGGTGCTCACTGTACCCCTTTTTCCTGAGTGTGTGGTTGTGAGTTTTAGGACCTTTGATGAGGTCATGACCATGTGACCAGACCTTGTGATCCATATCTCACCTGTGGGTGTGGTTACCGGCTATGTAATGGAGGTGTGTTTGGCACATGCGAGGAGTGTTTGGGAGTCTGCCAGTGTGGACAGACTTCCATGTGTCCAGGCTGGATGCTACAGAAAGGTCTGTGTCTTGAGAGTGAGATGCCTTTCTGTGTCTGTGGCTTCAGATAGAGCCTGAGTGCTGGACATTGCACAAGCCTGTGTGCCCACAGGACTGGGAGAGCAGAGCTCTGCTATGGACATTGATACTGTGTCTGCCTGATGTAAAGACTGTCTAACCTTTTGTTGCTGAAGTGACGGTTTATGAAGTAAATAAACCACATGGACGTTGAAGAGAACGTGTCTCCTGTCTCCTCCTATGCAGCTGAGTACAATCCTTACAATTGATGCTGGACTGCGGGCAACGGTCCAAGAAGCACATGTGGCAGTGCTGGCTAGTCTGAGCCAGGGGAGTGTATGGTCTGACAACCATGAGTGTTATGCTGACTGGGGTCAGTGAGAAGTGAGCAGTGCTGATAGGATAAATCTGAGGTTAAGAGGGATCCAAGAACCTGCGTGGCCAACAGGTAACGGAATGGAGTCCGTGTTATACTGACCGGGGTCAGGAATAGACTGTGTATTCACGTTTGTGGGATACCTCTGAGGAGAAGAGGTATCCGGGAACCTGTGTGGCCGAGTGTGTACCAGGCAGGAGTCTGTGTTGTGCTGACCGAGGTCAGTGAGAGACTTTGTTTTTATTTATAAATAAAGCACGTGTGAGGTGTTTGCTGTAGATCAGCAAGTCCATAAATTTTTTTTTCTCAACTTGCTGTGGCTTGGCGGGGCCACGAAGGTGACAAGCGTCTGGTTGTAACTCGGCGGGGTTATGAAGCTTGCTGTGGATCGGCGGGTACACGTAACGGAGCTGTGCAAGGACTTGCGGGAGCTGTAGTTGCGGCAGCAGATTGCAGCAAGAGGTTCTGCAGCAGCAGGATCTGCAGTAGCACTCGAAGGAGCCTCGCTGTGTGGAATTGTTGGGGCAGATAGACTGCCGAGCACAGGCGTGAGGGGCCTGTAGAGGGACATGGGGAATCCATGGCATGCACCTCAAGGAGGGATGGTCACCCAAAAAGGGGTGGAGTCCCAAAAGGGGGTAGTGACCCAAACGGGTGGTGACCAAAAAAGGGGTGGAGTCCTGAAAGGGGGTGGTGGCCCAAAAAGGGGTGGAGTCCCAAAATGAGGTGGTGACCCAAACGGGTGGTGGCCCAAAAAGGGGTAGAGCTTCCAAAAAGGGCTGCACAGGTTACCTCAGTGGACATGTCTGAGGAACAGCGGTGTGTGTGTTATTTTTATTCCGCATGTGGCATAGACTTCCCGTTTGATGACAGCCCACAGGTGTGTACTGTGATGTTACATCGGGAAGGAGTCTCTGGATGGTTGGACTCAAAGAGTAAGGTGACTCTGACAGGAACTCCTCTCGTTCTCTGTCTGACCGAGAAAAAGGTCAAGGTTCGCTGCATCCATGGGGTCACTGTGGACTATACTGTGAACAGAGTAATGATTGATATGTCCAAAAGTGTCGGGTGCCAAGATGTGTCCCATGTGGTAACGGAATGTGGACCCACTGGACCACAGAGGGAGACTTGGACCTACCCAGACTAGGGAAGGGCAGCGACAAGGATCTGTGGCAGCTGAGCATGTGGACAAGGTGGCGACATGCAGAACTGGATGACACCGCACAACTTTAGGTATGAAAGAACATAAAGATTACTTAAACAAAGACTCAGTACATAAGCAAATCATAACAATGCCAGGCTCCCGATTCTGCACATCAAGGAAGGGTACACGTCTCAGGTTAACAGACGATGGCAGGAGGTCATCACTGGTTAATGCAGTCCAGGGTTATCTGGCACGGGTATACTAGGAGGACCTCTCTCTCAGACCTCAGGCTTAGCACAGGCACAGCAGGAGAACATGTGACACCGACCTCGAACAGACGTCATCACAAGGCTGACCCCAGGGAACCGGCAGGACATCGGGACACAGGCAAGACACAGACAGCATAGGTCCAGGAACATCAACATGGCAGCTCAGGACTATGGCTGGTCAGATCCAGGACACACAGAGCAGTCACTGGGAAACAAGGCTGGAGACTCCCAAGGAACATGGAGGAGTCCATCCAGGAACACGAGCGAGACCGACTCTGGAACACAGGCTGGACCACCAGGACCACGGACTGGACATCTGGACACAGGCTGGACAGCGGCTGCAAGCCTAGACACACATGTAAAGTAATGCACCAGCTGCAGAGGACCTCGCAACCTGCGGATAGCTTCCACAGCGGTAGCCAGAGACCGCACATGCGGAGGGTCATGTAGCAGAACAAAGACTCCGCAACACATGTACGGCTACGCAGCAGAGACGGTAACTGAGCAGCATCCATACAGGTAACAGACAACAGTATCCCAGCTAGTTAGGGGGAAAGGAGCAAAGGGTTAAAGCAGACACATGCAGAATAACGCCAGGGAAACAAGGTACAAACATACCGGCGTTACAGCAGTCAACGTTAGAAGAATGGTTGGAAGACGTACAGGAAAGGATGCAGTACTGGATACAGAACTGGGCTATGGCAGATAATATAAGCCTGAGCATTAGGACTCGTGCAATGGACCAGTTGAGCTGGAGTAATGGTATCTGCTGGAAGAGGACTAAAAATGTGGTATCTACTTTGGCATAATGATTGTTCTCTAGACCATTCATGGACATTTAATTGATGTATCAATGTATCAATCATGCATCACCATCTTTTCAGAGGTTTTTTTTTTACAAGTGCATAAAGCATCATTATTTGGTTGTACAAAGTCACACAATATGGCGCACTTATCATATATGGAAGCTGTGGTCCTGGGTAGGCATGAAATAGCCAACATGGCTATGCTAATTATGGTCATACACTTTAGATAACTATTGGCCAACTGCTATATCTCCCCACTCCCCCATACATACTTAGAACAAAGTCCAGTCTCCTCTGGTGGCAACTTAGGAGCACAAATGGATCAGGCACTTAAAGGCAAGCACATGAGCTGGTGGTGTTGGTGGACACATGAGCTGCTGGTGCCGCTGGGCACATGAGCTGCTATTGTCAGTGGGCACATGAGCTGCTGTGTCGGGGGGCACATTTGGTGTTGGGAAGGTACATGAGCTGCTGTTGTTGGGGGGTACATGAGCTGCTGTTGTTGGGGACACATGAGCTGCTGTTGTTGGGGGGCACATGAGCTGCTGTTGTTGGGGGGCACATGAGCTGCTGTTGTTGGGGGGCACATGAGCTGCTGGTGTTGGTGGGCACATGAGCTGCTGGTGTTGGTGGGCACATGAGCTGCTGGTGTTGGTGGGCACATGAGCTGCTCGTGTTGGTGGGCACATGAGCTGCTGTTGTTGGGGTGGTGGAACCACTGTACTGAAGCCCAAGGAAGACCTGGAAGGGTGTGACTAGGAGCCTCACCCAATCTGACCACGGAAATGCCGCAGCTAATGACACTGAGATCAGAGGAGAGACAAGGGAGGTGGTCCAGGTACTACTCCAAGACTGACCTTGGGTAGATGGCAGCTGACCCCTAGGAATGGGTAGCTGGGGGGGCCCGAGGGAATGTCCAACAGATGCAGGCAGGCAGAGAAAGATGATAGGAACTGCAGATGCAAATAGGACCGGCTTATAGAGAGATCAATAGCAGGTGGAACTGGACCGGCTGTCGTTGAGATGAGCTTTGGCGGGTGCAGCGGGATCAGCTGCTGTTGAGATGAGCACTAGCGGGTGCAACTGGAGCAGCTGCTGTTGAGATGAGCACTGGCCGATGCAATTGGACCGGATGCCGCTGAGATGAGCACTGGCGGGTGCAACTGGACCAGCTGCCATTGAGGTGAGCCCTAGCGGATGCAACTGGACTGGCTGCCATTGAGGTGAGCATTGGCGGGTGTGGATGTTCTCCTTTGGCACCCAAGACCTCTCCTCTGGACCAAATCTCTTCCAATCCACAAGAAAGAAGGTATTTCCTCTTACCCTTCTGGTGGTCAAAATGTTCTCTACCTCGAAAACATTCTCAGTGCTGACAGGAGCCAGCGTAGTACCAGGAACCTTGAAGAAAGAATTGAGGACAACAGGTTTGAGAAGAGAAAAATGGAAGGAATTGGGGATTCGCAAGGAGGATGGGAGTTTGAGTTTGTAGGCTACTGGATTAATTTGTTTCAACACCTCGAAGGGACCAATGAAGCAAGGACCCAATTTATAGGACGGATATACTTAGATGATAGCCTGAGCTTAAATGAGTAAATGAGAACAGCGTCTAATCCAGGTGAAGAAATTCAAAGATGCTTTCTTCCGCCATGAAAATACAATGCTGGAAAGACTTAAGCCCCCGTCTCACATAGCGATATCGCTGTGTGTGACACGCAGCGACGATCAGCCCCCCTGCCAGGTATCGCTGATCGTCGCTGAATGTCCTGGACATTTTTTTGATCGTTGGTCTCCCGCTGGCCAGCATGCATCGCTACTTGTGGCAGGCGGGAGACCAGCGATCAGCGAGCTGGAGCTGGTAACCAAGGTACACATCGGGTAGCTAAGCGACGTGCATCACTTGTTACCCGCATAGTCGCTGTCCTGATTGTTGCTGAGAGCTGCCTGAATCATAGAATCTTATCCAGCCTATCCTTCTGGCAGGAGACCTCCTGGTATTGGTCAGAGATGGAAGATGCCTGGGAGCCAGCGGATTCCATGGCTTGTGCAAACTGTAACTGGCTGGGTGGTGGAACCACTGTGCTGAAGCCCAAGGAAGACCTGCACGGGTGTGACTAATAGCCTCACCCAATCTGACCACTGATATGCAGCAGCCAACGACACCGAGATATGAGGAGAGACAAGGGAGGTAGTCCAGGTGCTATTCCAGGACTGACCTTGGGTAGATGGCAGCTGACTCCTAGGAACTGGTAGCTGGGGCAGCCCTAGGGAGTGTCCAACAGATGCATGCAGGCACAGAAAGATGACAGGAACTGCAGATGTAGACAGGACCAGCTGACGGAGAGATCAGCACTGGCAGGTGCAGCTGTACTGGATGCCATTGAGATGAGTACTGGTGGGTGAAGTGGGACCGGCTGCTGTTGAGATGAGCATTGGTGGGTTCAACTGGACCGACTACTGTTGAGGTGAGCACTGGCTGGTGCAACTGGACCAGGTGTCGTTGAGATGAGCTTTGGCGGGTGCAACTGGATCGGATGGCATGGAGGTGAGCTTGGCGGGTGCAACTGGAATGGCTGCAGTGGAGGTGAGCACTGGCGGTTGCAGCAGGACCGGCTGCCGATGAGGTGAGCACTGGCGGGTGCAGCAGGACTGACTGCGGTTGAGGTGAGCAGTGGAGGGTGCAGCAGGCTGAGATACAAGCACTGGAACCTGAGAACTCACAATAGTGTTAGGAAAAAACTCACAACATCGCCCAGGCATCTCCATGTTGGAGGAGGTGCTATAAATAACAAGTGTCCTCCAACTATTGGCTGGGGCCACTTTAGAGAAATGTGTGTGGCCCTTTGAAGAAAGAGGAAATGTGCACGCCCTAAGCACAGTGCCCAGGGACCTGCGTGCCGTGCACGTACCCCGGATAGCAGCAGACCCGGAAGGAGCAGGTTGCGGGCTGTGGTGGTGAGATGCAGAGGTTGCGGGTGCTACAACTTTGACTATTGGGTAGAACTTCACTTCTAGTTTGTTGACCAATAGGGCACATAAAACCTGACCATGAGTCATGCAAACTTAATGGCAGAAACACGCTTGCATCTCTACACTCTCTAACTAGAAACAATGTATCTTATCATTGGGTACTTTTTGGACTTTGCCCTCAGATCCATACAGTTGCGTCTATCCAGAAAGTCTCAGTCTTATTAACTTTTAAACATTCATTGTGAGAGCACGTCTTTCTCCACAAACAATCCAGGAACGCTAAGAATATTGGTGCCCCTCTGCTCTCTGTTTTGCTTTTCAGTAATGCTTGGACCTGTAATCTTCCTTCCCCTTTCCCTTCTTCCCACTACTCATCTCCCAACACTGAACTGCTGCTTTATGATTGGCATGTGATCCATTATTTCCCATATAGCTGTAGGGAGGTGGATCGGGCCTATGGTGCTCCTCTCATATCAGGGCCGTAACTGTTAAGATTGTCACCATTGTTGCCGGAGAGAACACTTTCTGACCAGGACCGACCTTTGCACCTGACTGCAGGGGACAGGTCGGGGTATAAAATTGGTGGAGCGCAGGAAAGCTGGGCTTTCGGCGGGAAGACAGAGCATACAGCAGGAGAAAGTTGACTCACTCTACTCAGCACAAATCCTGAAAGCCAGGCCACACTGCCAACTCTCTACACACATGCAGACAGACTGCTTACAGTATGTGGCCGTTACAGCTTCTACCCCTGAGATGGGAGAGACATACCGTACTGTTCCACCGGCTGCTGGCAGTGCTCGCTGTGGACCAGACCTGGAAGCTGACTCGGCGTCGGCTAGCTCACTCCCGGGTTCTCCAGCCCTCATGACCCTTCCATCCCGGGGTCTCCTGTTCCTCCACCACTGAGACTCCGCTCTGAAACCATCAGACCACGCTCAGGAGCGCTAGGATACATTGCGGCGGTCCGGAGTCAGTGCCTCAAGTTCCTCCGGAACCAGGCCAGAGTCTTCACACGTTACCTATGGCGCCATCGCGGGACCTTCACGGCTCCATCCCCCGGAAGCTTCTGACTGATAAGTGCATTGGTTATTTGTACACTTGTTCTCTGTTTGAACTCTGCCTACCATTCCCCAGTTATTATCTCCCTGTGTGGAGTATCCCTGTAATAAATCCCCCGTTAACTCTTGATCTGCCTCCCGCGTGTCACTGCATCCCGCGTACCTGCTGAATCTTACATTGCTAACAATTCCCATAAATGATCTCAGTTTTATTCAGGAGTTTGGAGGACGTAGACCTTACGGATTTCCAAAATATAATAACATATGAATGAGTAGATTATGAAGGGATTAGCCGGGGAAGACGCCCCACACATTCGCATTTATGCAGTCTAGAGATCTTCATTTCTCTGATACTCTAGGACTCCTGTCAAATATTAGAGGACACCACTAGTATAACTGTACATCAGACGGAGCAATGATACAACCATTTTTCGATGTTCACAAAATTGTTTGTTAAAAAAATGAAAAATGGAGAAATCTTCAGAATGCAACCATAACTTATAAAGAACAGCAAATGATTGAGTGCTTGTGCATCTCACCACTGGAGGCTGGAGACTATCCTACTGGACTAGAACTGCCAATCAATGAAATGTTACAGGTGGTGGTTGAAGCTACACTTTTCCTTCCTTCCCATTATGTGGTTGAAAAAGACCTGCAGAAAGACTTTGTATATGGTAAAATGATTGTATAATGATTCCTCTCACACGTTGGTTCCTCAGACTATATATCAGGGGGTTTAGCATTGGAGTCACAGCCGTATAGAAGACAGAAGCCACCTTGTCTCGCACGGTAAAGATGCTAGAGGGAGGACGCATGTATGTGAACAGCACAGTGCCGTAGAAGATGAAGACACACATGAGGTGTGAAGAGCAGGTACTGAAGGCTTTCCTCCTTCCTTCTGTAGATCTTATGTTTATAACTGAAAAGATAATTTGGGTGTATGAAATAAGGATCGTAATCAATGAGCTTATGGCTAAAGAACCTACAATGTAACAGTGACCTTCTCACAGGTGGAAGTATCTGAGCAGGACAGTCTGAGGACCAGGGGAGCATCACAGTAGAAGTGGTCGATGAAGTTAGGCCCACAAAATTGAACAGTGAAAGCACAGCCTGTCTGTACGGAAGATTGTAAGAAGCCAACGGAGAAGGAAAGAAGAACAAGGCATAGGCATTTCTTCTTAGTCATTGTGGAGACATAATGGAGAGGATGGCAGATGGCAACATAGCGGTCATAGGACATGGTGGAAAGGAGAAACGACTCTGTAGCTGCCAGAGCAGCATAGAAAAAGAACTGAAGAGCGCAGCCTTCAAAGGAGATGGTCTTCTCCAAACACTTTAGATCCACAAGCATTTTAGGGGTTATGGTAGATGAATAGAAGATGTCCACCAGAGAGAGGTAACTCAGGAAGTAATACATTGGGTTCTGGAGGTTTGATGTTTTTCTGACAATAGCCACCAGGCCAACATTGGCTGCTACGGTCACAATGTAGATGTGCAGGATGAGTACAAAGAGAAAGGATTTCAGGTTCTCATTATCAGTCAGTCCAGAAAACACAAATTCTGTGACTTTTGTCTCGTTTGTAACGTCCATGAAAATGATTTTCTTTACTGGTGAAACAAGGGATGGACGTCACGATGAAAAAGCTTCCAGTTCTACAATAACTCCAAGAGCAAAGAGACAACCTCAGCCTGGAAAAGATCTATAGATAATTCTATATTACAACATGATAGTAAAGGATTCATAGTTCACCCTTGCAGTGTTGAGTTATGGACTGTTTAGTTACATCCTTATCATTCTGCGCCTTTAAGCAGTACATTGGCATTGAGTTATTTAGTCTAACAGAGACTCTCCCAGTTTTATCCGTTTCTTCTCCTTGGTAAGTTCTGTGCTTTTGTCTACAGATGTCTCATACCTGATGTATGAAGAGCTGTCTCTTTCGTGTGCCATATATCGTGACTTTGAGGTACCAGGATCAGCGTGGAGTTTCTTCTAGTCTTTTAATAAGAAAACCTGAATTCCACAGAGAATGTCTCTCTTGTACCACACGGTCCTGCGGTTACTCATTATGAGCGGAGACCTTCAGGGAATGTGTTCTTTGTTGTGTAATTTCTATAAAGAGATAATTATTTATTATAGTTTTGGCTGGTTGACCTGATTTCCTGTAAGCCACACTTTCAACTGTATCAGCGTCCACAGGCAGTTGACACAGCTGAAACCTAGGCCCATAGGCACACGGGTGGCAATTTTTGTCTACTGGGCACTCATCTGAACTCCTAAATAATCCACTGATGGAAACCCATTTTGTAATGCTCCTGATTTACAGCTCATGTGCTGATGTTATTTCCAGAGACAGTTTGAAGCATTTGTATGGCGTTATACAATAGAAGGTAAAGGATATGAATTATACAGGGTGGGCAATTAACTTTCCCAATGGGCCACATGATAGACTGTGATAACTGTGAGATTTGAATCAATACACAACGCAAAGCCCTCACACACAGTATGTTGCCTCCACAACCTCCCATACAGTATGATGGCCTACACAGTCCCCTGCATAGCATGATGTCCCCACAACTCCTCCAAAAAAGGAATGATGCCTCTACACCCCCACAAAGTATGATCCTCCTCAACCTTCACACAGCATGATGTCCCCACAACTCCTCCAAAAAAGGAATGATGCCTCTACACCCCCACAAAGTATGTTGGCCTACACAGTCACCTACACAGTATAATGTCACCACAACCTCCACACAGTATGATGCCTCCACACCCCCACACAGTATGATCCTCCACAACCTCCATATAGTATGATGTCTTTACACCACCACAGACTGATCCTCCACAACTTCCACACAGTATGATGTTTTCACACCCCCCACACAGCGTGATCCTTCACAATATCCATGTCACGGACGTGGTTTGTGGAACCACTGTGCCACGGAACGTGGAGAGCCTGGAGGGGCGTGACTAAGCGAGCACCAGACTGTTCACTAGAGCCTCTAATGGTGAGGTTAGACTTGGCTCCCGATGATCGCCAGGTGCCACTCCAGGACAGACCAACGGAAGCGCAGCAGCTGGACCCAGTGGGACAGACTGGATGGTGCAGCAGGCAGGATCTGCAGTAGAGTGCAGCAGGCAGGATCTGCACCAGAGTGCAGCAAGGACTGGTATGCAATTTTACACAACATAGACTGCAGAACAGAAAGGTTGCTGAGACACCTCCCCAGTGAGGAAGACGCAATATATACATAATGCCTCTCAGCCATTGGCTGGGGAGGAAATAGCAAGTGCATGAGCTGACCCTTTACGTGGGTAGGAGCGTGCACGTGCATTCCCTAAGGACAAGGGTGGGAGCCCGGCTGGAAGCATGCAGAGCATAGGGAAGGAAAGAACCGACCATAGTGCGGGTGAGTGAAGTGACAGAGCAGGGATCCGGCATGGTGCTAACACTCCACACAGCATGATGGACTCCACAGCCCCACACAAAGTATGATGTCCTCACAGCTTGAAACACAGTGTGATGTCTTCATAGCCCCCACTGTTGTGAATGTTTTAGAAATGAATTCTGAGCAGAAGCTTCCTCTGGTGGTTACAAACAGTACTGAACCATTCAATGAGGATTGGCAATCAGGAATCACAGACTGGCTGGATATAAGGGAGGTTCCCTCCCATCATGGTTGCCGGTGATCAATTGTTCTTGTCTCAACGTTGTTTCCTGGTTCACTTGGAAGCTTGCTGAGTCTTGCCTCTTCTCCTGCTCTCAGATAAGATATTTTCTGTTTTTTGTTTTTGTGCTTACCATTTGCATATTTCTCTGCATTTCTGTGAAGTTAGCCAGGTTCCCCTCTCCGGGGGTTTGGACTCCTCTCAGTTCCTCTGGAGCCACTGTTATTTGTTCATTTGCCTTTTCCAGTTTTTTCAGTGGCTGCGGCTTAGTTTTGTTACACCAGAGAACTAATTTAGGTGGTAGAGGTCGTGTGAGCTCAGGTGTTTTTGCAATTAGTAGCGTTGCCTTTTTTTTAGGGTTTTTTTTGGATTGCAGTAAGTATCCTTCCTATCCTTTTCTGTCTAGGCAGATTGGGCCCCAACGTTTGCTCATACTATTTTCTGTCTGTGTCTGTATTTCCTCTTGTCTAACCGCCATTACATGTTTGGCGGCTTCCTATGTTCTTTGGGGATCTGCTCCGGGGCAGATAGCTTTCCTCTTTCTATCTTTAGGTGTAGTTAACCTCTCAGGCTGTGAAGAGGCGTCTAGGACCAATGTAGGAACACTCCACGGCTGCCTTTAGTTGTGGTGGTTAGTCAGGGTACTGCAATCCAGTAGATTCCAACCTCTCTGGTGCATTGCCGTTTTTGCCTGCTCTCCTCAGCTACCAAAACATAACACCCCACACACAGTATGATGTCTTCATAGCCTCCACACACAGTATGATCCACCACACCATCCTACACATCAGGATAACCACTAAAGCCCCCCGCACATTTTCAGAGCCCAACAAGTTAAGACATATATTATAGTGTCCCACACAGTCACCCCGCACAGTATTATGACCCCACACAGCCCCCCAAACAATATGATGCACCCACAGCTGCCCACACAGTATGACGTGCATGATGAAGCCCGTGAGGCACTGTTTCCAGTACATGTGTTGTCCTGCAGGATGGACAGGAACAGCCAAAGGCCCAAATGTCACCTGCAGGCTGCAGTTTGCCCATGTTTGCAATAGAGGTTTTGACCCCACTCGGAGAGTTTAAGTGGACTAACACTGAGCTCTTGTGGTTCCTAGATGTTTCCACTGCAGTAAAGACACTTGCAGGTGGCCTCTGCAGTTCTAGCAGATCAGGATTTGCTCCCACTAATGTGGTAAAGATGGAATTTTATGACCTTTCCACGTGAACAGTCACTGAATTCTTCAGTACGACTCATACTGCTACTACCAATGATTGTCTATGGAGATTTCATGATTGTATCCTTGATTTCATGCATTGACTTTGAGTGAAGAATCAGATTTCAATAGCCAGACATCCTTTGTCATCCTTTTTAGCCCTTTATGGCTAACTGTCAGTTTTTCTGTCAGTTGAAAAACAAGTGTAGGTCTCTGTTTTTGCCCGATAAGATGATGTGTGGCCCAGCTGCGCTTGGTACACATGTTCCCAGGAGAATGCACGGAAAAGGTAAATCACAAATATCTGATAGAAAAATATTTAGAGTTGAGAGTCCTCAGTGGTTGATACCTTTTAATGGCTAACTGAAAAGATGGTAACAAATTGCAAGCTTTCGAGACTACTCAGGTCTCTTCATCAGGCTGAACTAATACAAAATCTGAAGAATCACATATTTATACACAAGAGGACACAGGAATAATGCAATAGGTAAGACATGTGACGTGAAGCAGAACTGTCATTATGGCCGAGGGATGAACATAAATATGACTAGTTCATAGATAAGGAGTGAAAGTTTTATTACCCTCTGATTGGGGTCTGGTATTGTGTTGTGATGACCCTAAAAGGTCAGGGAAGCAGATTCCTTAATTGTTGTAGAAAGTCATAAAACTCTGGGATATATTCATCCCAGCACTAAGAGTGTCAAAGGTCATCATAAGTTTTATTTCCCAGACTTTTCTATCCTTCTCAGATTTGAAGTTAGATTTTAATACCAGTAATTCCATATCCGTCATGCTATGACCGGGCATACAAAAGTGTTTTGCCACAGGTAAATCCATTTTCCTTTCTCTTATTGTGTGGCGATGAGAATTCATCCTTGTTCTCAGTTTTTGCCCGGTCTCCCCCACATACAGACCCCAGTTGGACATTTAGTACATATAATTAGGTACACCACATTAGATGTGATGCAGCTGAAAGTACCTGGTATCTTGTAGTCCTGATGGGAGTTGGGGATCTTTATCCTGTCCGTGGTCATTATAGATGTACAGGTTTTGCATTTCTTTTGACTGCAAGGAAAGGTACCTGCAGCTGTTGGGGAGGACAGGGAGCTTCTGACAATGATGCTTCTTAGATTTGGGGGCTGCCTAAAGCATAGTAGTGGGGGGTCTGGAAATATGGATTGTAATCGGGCATCTTTTTGTAGTAAAGGTTGTAGTTTCCGTGCAGCTCCCCTTAGCATCTCCAGACTTGGATTGTAGGTGACCACTAGAGGCACCCGGTTATTTTCTTCTTTATCTTTGTAATGTAGCAGGTGATTCCTTGATATTCTGGTGGCTCTTGTAATTTGGTTTTCAATTGTTCTTGGATGGTAGCCCTGGTTCAAAAAAGTCTTTCTGAGGCGACCAAGGTGTTCATCTCTATCCATGGGGTTGGAACATATACGGTTGTATCTGATGGCTTGGCTGTAGACAATAGAGTTTTTTATGTGTTTTGGATGGAAACTGTCCCATTTAAGATATGTTGGACGGTCGATTGGCTTCTGATACAGGGATGTCTCTATTTCATTGTTCTTTAGCTTAATGATGGTGTCTAAAAAGTTAATTTCAGTGCTGGAATAGTTAAGTGTTAAGTTGATGGTGGGATGAAATTGATTGAACTGTTCATGGAACGTCTCTAGCTGTTGTTCAGACTCCGTCCAGATGATTAAAATGTCATCAATGTAGCGGTAGTAGGCCCGAGGCTTGATGGGGCATGAGGAAAAAAATTCGCTTTCAAGCTTGGCCATGAAAAGATTTGCATACTGTGGATCCATTTTACTTCCCATAGCTGTGCCAGTCTCCTGAAGATAGATCTTGTTGTCAAATTCGAAGTAATTGTGGGTGAGGATGAATTTTGTGAGTTTCATCACAGAATCAGCATCATTCCCGGTGTTTCCCATGAAGACTTTGCAGGCATTTAATCCATCCTGGTGTGGGATATTAGAGTACAATCAATTTCATCCCACCATCAACTTAACACTTAACACTTGCAGGCATTTAATCCATCCTGGTGTGGGATATTAGAGTTCAATCAATTTCATCCCACCATCAACTTAACACTTAACTACTCCAGCACTGAAATTAACTTTTTAGACACCATCATTAAGCTAAAGAACAATGAAATAGAGACATCCCTGTATCAGAAGTCAATCGACCGTCCAACATATCTTAAATGGGACAGTTTCCATCCAAAACACATAAAAAACTCTATTGTCTACAGCCAAGCCATCAGATACAACCGTATATGTTCCAACCCCATGGATAGAGATGAACACCTTGGTCGCCTCAGAAAGACTTTTTTGAACCAGGGCTACCATCCAAGAACAATTGAAAACCAAATTACAAGAGCCACCAGAATATCAAGGAATCACCTGCTACATTACAAAGATAAAGAAGAAAATAACCGGGTGCCTCTAGTGGTCACCTACAATCCAAGTCTGGAGATGCTAAGGGGAGCTGCACGGAAACTACAACCTTTACTACAAAAAGATGCCCGATTACAATCCATATTTCCAGACCCCCACTACTATGCTTTAGGCAGCCCCCAAATCTAAGAAGCATCATTGTCAGAAGCTCCCTGTCCTCCCAACAGCTGCAGGTACCTTTCCTTGCAGACAAAAGAAATGCAAAACCTGTACATCTATAATGACCACGGACAGGATAAAGATCCCCAACTCCCATCAGGACTACAAGATACCAGGTACTTTCAGCTGCATCACATCTAATGTGGTGTACCTAATTATATGTACTAAATGTCCAACTGGGGGTCTGTATGTGGGGGAGACCGGGCAAAAACTGAGAACAAGGATGAATTCTCATCGCCACACAATAAGAGAAAGGAGAATGGATTTACCTTGGCAAAACACTTTTGTATGCCCGGTCATAGCATGACGGATATGGAATTACTGGTATTAAAATCTAACTTCAAATCTGAGAAGGATAGAAAAGTCTGGGAATATAAACTTATGATGACCTTTGACACTCTTAGTGCTGGGATGAATATATCCCAGAGTTTTATGACTTTCTACAACAATTAAAAAAATATTTAGAATTGAGAGTCCTCAGTGGTTGATACCTTTTAATGGCTAACTGAAAAGATGGTAACAAATTGCAAGCTTTCGAGACTACTCCGGTCTCTTCATCAGGCAAAGACTAAAACAAAAACTGAAGAATCACATATATATATATATATATACACAAGAGGACACAGGAATAGTGCAATAGGTAAGACAAGTGACGTGAAGCAGAACTGTCATTATGGCAGAGGAATGAACATAAATATTGGAACAGATCATAGATAAGGAGAGAGTTTTATTGCCCTCTGATTGGGGTCTGGTGTTGTGTTTTGATGCCCCTAGAAGGTCAGAGACGCAGATTCCTTAATTGATATAGAATGACATGAATCCATGTGACACGTTCATTCCAGCACTAAGAGTGTCAAAGGTCATCATAAGTTTGTATTCCCAAACCTTTCTATCTTTCTCAGATTTGAAGTTAGATTTTAATACCAGTAATTCCATATCCATTATGCTATGACCGGGCATACAAAAGTGTTTTGCCACAGGTAAATCCATTCTTTTTTCTCTTATCGTGTGGCGATGAGAATTCATCCTTGTTCTCAGTTTTTGCCCGGTCTCCCCCACATACAGACCCCCAGTTGGACATTTAGTACATATAATTAGGTACACCACATTAGATGTGATGCAGCTGAAAGTACCTGGGATCTTGTAGTCCTGATGGGAGTTGGGGATCTTTATCTTGTCCGTGGTCATTATAGATGCACATGTTTTACACTTCTTCTGTTTGCAAGGAAAGGTTCCTGCAGCTGTTGGGGAGGACAGGGAGCTTCTGACAATGATGCTTCTTAGATTTGGGGGCTGCCTAAAACATAGTAGTGGGGGGTCTGGAAATATGGATTGTAATCGGGCATCTTTTTGTAGTAAAGGTTGTAGTTTCCGTGCAGCTCCCCTTAGCATCTCCAGATTTGGATTGTAGGTGACCACTAGAGGCACCCGGTTATTTTCTTCTTTAGTTTTGTAATGTAGCAGGTGATTCCTTGATATTCTGGTGGCTCTTGTAATTTGGTTTTCAATTGTTCTTGGATGGTAGCCCTGGTTCAAAAAAGTCTTTCTGAGGCTGACCAAGGTGTTCAGTCTTCATGGGAAACACCGGGAATGATGCTGATTCTGTGGTGAAACTCACAAAATTTATCCTCACCCACAATTACTTTGAATTTGACAACAAGATCTATCTTCAGGAGACTGGCACAGCTATGGGAAGTAAAATGGCTCCACAGTATGCAAATCTTTTCATGGCCAAGCTTGAAAGTGACTTTTTGTCCTCATGTCCCATCAGGCCTCGGGCCTACTACCGCTACATTGATGACATTTTAATCATCTGGACGGAGTCTGAACAACAGCTAAAGACGTTCCATGAACAGTTCAACCAATTTCATCCAACCATCAACTTAACACTCAACTACTCCAGCACTGAAATTAACTTTTTAGACACCACCATTAAGCTAAAGAACAATGAAATAGAGACATCCCTGTATCAGAAGCCAATCGACCGTCCAACATACCTTAAATGGGACAGTTTCCATCCAAAACACATAAAAAACTCTATAGTCTACAGCCAAGCCATCAGATACAACCGTATATGTTCCAACCCCATGGATAGAGATGAACACCTTGGTCGCCTCAGAAAGACTTTTTTGAACCAGGGCTACCATCCAAGAACAATTGAAAACCAAATTACAAGAGCCACCAGAATATCAAGGAATCACCTGCTACATTACAAAACTAAAGAAGAAAATAACCGGGTGCCTCTAGTGGTCACCTACAATCCAAATCTGGAGATGCTAAGGGGAGCTGCACGGAAACTACAACCTTTACTACAAAAAGATGCCCGATTACAATCCATATTTCCAGACCCCCCACTACTATGTTTTAGGCAGCCCCCAAATCTAAGAAGCATCATTGTCAGAAGCTCCCTGTCCTCCCCAACAGCTGCAGGAACCTTTCCTTGCAAACAGAAGAAGTGTAAAACATGTGCATCTATAATGACCACGGACAAGATAAAGATCCCCAACTCCCATCAGGACTACAAGATCCCAGGTACTTTCAGCTGCATCACATCTAATGTGGTGTACCTAATTATATGTACTAAATGTCCAACTGGGGGTCTGTATGTGGGGGAGACCGGGCAAAAACTGAGAACAAGGATGAATTCTCATCGCCACACGATAAGAGAAAAAAGAATGGATTTACCTGTGGCAAAACACTTTTGTATGCCCGGTCATAGCATAATGGATATGGAATTACTGGTATTAAAATCTAACTTCAAATCTGAGAAAGATAGAAAGGTTTGGGAATACAAACTTATGATGACCTTTGACACTCTTAGTGCTGGAATGAACGTGTCACATGGATTCATGTCATTCTATATCAATTAAGGAATCTGCGTCTCTGACCTTCTAGGGCATCAAAATACAACACCAGACCCCAATCAGAGGGCAATAAAACTCTCTCCTTATCTATGATCTGTTCCAATATTTATGTTCATTCCTCTGCCATAATGACAGTTCTGCTTCACGTCACTTGTCTTACCTATTGCACTATTCCTGTGTCCTCTTGTGTATAATATATATATATATGTGATTCTTCAGTTTTTGTTTTAGTCTTTGCCTGATGAAGAGACCGGAGTAGTCTCGAAAGCTTGCAATTTGTTACCATCTTTTCAGTTAGCCATTAAAAGGTATCAACCACTGAGGACTCTCAATTCTAAATATTTTTCTATCTACTGGCTAACACGGTACGAAGATACACATCTTTCCTATATCAAAATGGAGGATACCAGAATGTACCGCATCTTTATGGAACTAAAACCACTTCTGAAGAAACGCGCACAAATGGACAGCGACATTTTTTCTTATCTAAATGCAAAAAGGAGAATCTAATTCCCAAAGGACTCTGGATTACAAACCCAATTCTTCACACCTACAATACCCATTATGCACAAAACCTTTGTCACAGGACTTCTGAAAGACTAAGGAACCATCTTTTGCATGTCTGCTACAGCATAAGGAGTAAAGTCCAAGGGCAATTTGAAACTCTGAGGAAAACACTTACAGAAAGCACAGAGCAAAAATTACAACAATACTATAACAAACTACGGACCTTTCTGATTCATAACAAGGAAAAGAAACTACACAGATTGCGCCTCCATTCCGGACTCTATACAAACAGATACAAAACAAAACCTGACAACTCTGACAACCACTCCATTCCAGACACAAAAGCATCTAACTGTGTCATCAATCTCTCAGATTACAAACCCAACAAAGTGGAGCTTGCCGTGCTTTCTAGAGGACTCTCATTTTGTCCTACTAAGGCCCTGGATAAAACCGAACTCTGCAGTGATATGGAACATTTTTTCAGGAGACTGCGCCTGAGGGAATACTTCAATGATACAGAAGATCCAGAAAACACTCGGACTGAAGGAAAAGGGATCCCAACAACCAAGAAGAGGTCAGACTGGACACCTCCACCTGGACGTAACCCCCATTTGGATAAATATATAGACTCATTCAGACATTTGATAAAATCCACCATCATAGCCACCAACAAGAGACAAGCATCCAACATCAGTGCCCAGGAGAGAAAGGCCATACAGTCTCTGAAAACCAACAAAGAAATCATCATTAAACCTGCTGACAAGGGAGGTGCAATAGTCATGATGAACACATCAGACTATATTAAGGAAGCAAACAGACAACTTACGGACACACGCTACTACAGAAAACTGGAGTCGGACCCTACACAGGACTATTACAAGGAACTAAGCAAGTTGGTATCTTGTCTGTCTGACAAATCCATAAGAGCTGATGACCTGATACCAGAAAGTCCAAGAACAGGGACATTTTACATGCTTCCCAAAATCCACAAAGCTGGGAATCCAGGGAGGCCGATTATTTCATGTGTGGACACCCTTACTGAGCAGGTATCTGGATGGGTAGAGGGCATTCTTAAACCCCTGGTAAAGGATACACCCAGCTACATTCAGGACACAACTGACCTACTGAATAAACTAGCAGCAATAGGTCCCCTACCAGAAGGAACCATCCTGGCCACCATGGACGTGGAATCTTTGTACTCTAATATCCCACACCAGGATGGATTAAATGCCTGCAAAGTCTTCATGAGAAACACCGGGAATGATGCTGATTCTGTGGTGAAACTCACAAAATTTATCCTCACCCACAATTACTTTGAATTTGACAACAAGACATCTTCAGGAGACTGGCACAGCTATGGGAAGTAAAATGGCTCCACAGTATGCAAATCTTTTCATGGCCAAGCTTGAAAGTGACTTTTTGTCCTCATGTCCCATCAGGCCTCGGGCCTACTACCGCTACATTGATGACATTTTAATCATCTGGACGGAGTCTGAACAACAGCTAAAGACGTTCCATGAACAGTTCAACCAATTTCATCCAACCATCAACTTAACACTCAACTACTCCAGCACTGAAATTAACTTTTTAGACACCACCATTAAGCTAAAGAACAATGAAATAGAGACATCCCTGTATCAGAAGCCAATCGACCGTCCAACATACCTTAAATGGGACAGTTTCCATCCAAAACACATAAAAAACTCTATAGTCTACAGCCAAGCCATCAGATACAACCGTATATGTTCCAACCCCATGGATAGAGATGAACACCTTGGTCGCCTCAGAAAGACTTTTTTGAACCAGGGCTACCATCCAAGAACAATTGAAAACCAAATTACAAGAGCCACCAGAATATCAAGGAATCACCTGCTACATTACAAAACTAAAGAAGAAAATAACCGGGTGCCTCTAGTGGTCACCTACAATCCAAATCTGGAGATGCTAAGGGGAGCTGCACGGAAACTACAACCTTTACTACAAAAAGATGCCCGATTACAATCCATATTTCCAGACCCCCCACTACTATGTTTTAGGCAGCCCCCAAATCTAAGAAGCATCATTGTCAGAAGCTCCCTGTCCTCCCCAACAGCTGCAGGAACCTTTCTTTGCAAACAGAAGAAGTGTAAAACATGTGCATCTATAATGACCACGGACAAGATAAAGATCCCCAACTCCCATCAGGACTACAAGATCCCAGGTACTTTCAGCTGCATCACATCTAATGTGGTGTACCTAATTATATGTACTAAATGTCCAACTGGGGGTCTGTATGTGGGGGAGACCGGGCAAAAACTGAGAACAAGGATGAATTCTCATCGCCACACGATAAGAGAAAAAAGAATGGATTTACCTGTGGCAAAACACTTTTGTATGCCCGGTCATAGCATAATGGATATGGAATTACTGGTATTAAAATCTAACTTCAAATCTGAGAAAGATAGAAAGGTTTGGGAATACAAACTTATGATGACCTTTGACACTCTTAGTGCTGGAATGAACGTGTCACATGGATTCATGTCATTCTATATCAATTAAGGAATCTGCGTCTCTGACCTTCTAGGGGCATCAAAACACAACACCAGACCCCAATCAGAGGGCAATAAAACTCTCTCCTTATCTATGATCTGTTCCAATATTTATGTTCATTCCTCTGCCATAATGACAGTTCTGCTTCACGTCACTTGTCTTACCTATTGCACTATTCCTGTGTCCTCTTGTGTATATATATATATATATATATGTGATTCTTCAGTTTTTGTTTTAGTCTTTGCCTGATGAAGAGACCGGAGTAGTCTCGAAAGCTTGCAATTTGTTACCATCTTTTCAGTTAGCCATTAAAAGGTATCAACCACTGAGGACTCTCAATTCTAAATATTTTTCTATCTACTGGCTAACACGGTACGAAGATACACATCTTTCCTATATCAAAATGGAGGATACCAGAATGTACCGCATCTTTATGGAACTAAAACCACTTCTGAAGAAACGCGCACAAATGGACAGCGACATTTTTTTCTTATCTAAATGCAAAAAGGAGAATCTAATTCCCAAAGGACTCTGGATTACAAACCCAATTCTTCACACCTACAATACCCATTATGCCCAAAACCTTTGTCACAGGACTTCTGAAAGACTAAGGAACCATCTTTTGCATGTCTGCCACAGCATAAGGAGTAAAGTCCAAGGGCAATTTGAAACTCTGAGGAAAACACTTACAGAAAGCACAGAGCAAAAATTACAACAATACTATAACAAACTACGGACCTTTCTGATTCATAACAAGGAAAAGAAACTACACAGATTGCGCCTCCATTCCGGACTCTATACAAACAGATACAAAACAAAACCTGACAACTCTGACAACCACTCCATTCCAGACACAAAAGCATCTAACTGTGTCATCAATCTCTCAGATTACAAACCCAACAAAGTGGAGCTTGCCGTGCTTTCTAGAGGACTCTCATTTTGTCCTACTAAGGCCCTGGATAAAACCGAACTCTGCAGTGATATGGAACATTTTTTCAGGAGACTGCGCCTGAGGGAATACTTCAATGATACAGAAGATCCAGAAAACACTCGGACTGAAGGAAAAGGGATCCCAACAACCAAGAAGAGGTCAGACTGGACACCTCCACCTGGACGTAACCCCCATTTGGATAAATATATAGACTCATTCAGACATTTGATAAAATCCACTGTTATGTTACGGTAGCTGAGGAGTGCAGGTAAAAAAGGAAATACACCAGAGCAGTTGGAATCTATGAGATTGCAGTACCCTGACTAACCACCACAACTACAGGCAGCCGTGGAGCGTTCCTACGATGGTCCTAGACGCCTCGTCACAGCCTGAGAAACTAACTACACCTAAAGATAGAAATAGGAAAGCTATCTGCCCGGAGCAGAACCCCAAAGATAATAGAAAGCCCCCAAACATGTAATGGCGGTTAGACAAGAGGAAATACTGACACAGAAAGAAAATAGAATGAGCAAACGCTGGGGCCCAAACTATCTAAATAGAAAAGGACAGGAAGGGTACTTACTGCAATCCCAGAAAACCCTGAAAAACACCAACATACTAATTTCAAAATCACCTGAGATCACACGACCTCTACCACCTAAATTAGTTCTCTGGTGTAACAAAAACAGCAGCCACTGAAAAAACTGCAAAAAGCAAAAGTACAAAACACAGTGGCTGGACTAAACTGAGAGGGCAAAAGCCCCCGGAGGGGACCCAGAAGGCCCCCACAGAAGTGCAGGACAAAATGCAAAAATATAGCAAAAAACACAAAATAAGAAATCGTCTTATCTGACAGCAGGAGATGCAGACACGACACAGCAGGCTACAAGGGAAACTGGAAAGAAGGATTCAGACCAGAACAATTGATCACCGGCAACCCTGATGGGAAAATGATTCCCCTAAATAAGACCAATCAGTAACACCTGATTCCCAATCCTCACTAGTACCGCTTGTAACCACCAGAGGGAGCCTCTGCTCAGAACTCATCTCAAACCCATTCACAACAGTACCCCCCCCTTGAGGAGGGGTCACCGAACCCTCATTTGAGCAACCAGGTCGGTCAGGATGAGTTCTATGATACGCACGGATAAGTCTCCTAGCATGGATGTCCGAAGCAAACACCCAAGAATTATCTTCCTGACCATAACCTCTCCATTTAACCAAATACTGGAGTCTTCGTCTAGAAAAACGAGAATCCAATATTTTCTCAACCACATACTCCAGATTGCCCTCAACCAAAACAGGGTCAGGAGGCACAGCAGCAGGAACCACTGGCTCAACAAACCTCTTCAACAAGGACTTGTGGAACACGTTATGGATCTTAAATGTCCCTGGAAGAAGCAAACGAAAAGAAACAGGATTAATAATCTCCATGATCTTATAAGGTCCAATGAACCTAGGCTTAAATTTAGGAGATGCTACTCTCATAGGAATATTCTTTGAGGACAACCAGACCAAGTCCCCCACTTTAAACCGAGGACCATCAGTCCTATGCCGGTTAGCAAACCGCTGGGCCTTCTCCTGAGAGAGGGACAACCTCTCCACTACCTGGTCCCAAATCTGCTGCATACGCTCAACAACAGAGTCAACACCTGGACAGACAGAAGCCTCCGTCTGTCCTGAAGAAAATCGAGGGTGAAACCCAGAATTACAGAAAAACGGAGACATCAAAGTGGCAGAGCTAGCCCTATTATTAAGAGCAAACTCAGCCAAAGGCAAAAAAGAGACCCAGTCATCCTGATCAGCAGACACAAAGCATCTTAGATAAGTCTCCAATGTCTGGTTTGTTCTCTCAGTTTGACCATTGGTCTGAGGATGAAATGCCGAGGAGAAAGACAATTGAACACCCAGTCTAGAACAAAAAGTCCTCCAAAATCTGGAAACAAACTGGACTCCTCTGTCAGACACAATGCTCTCAGGAATGCCGTGTAAACGAACCACGTGCTGAAGGAACAACGGCACCAATTCAGAGGAGGAAGGCAACTTAGGCAATGGCACAAGATGTATCATTTTGGAAAACCTATCACAAATTACCCAGATGGTGGTCATTCTCTGAGAAACAGGAAGATCGGAAATGAAATCCATAGAGATATGGGTCCATGGTCTCTTGGGCACAGGCAATGGCATCAACAAACCACTAGAGCGAGAGCAAGGCTTGGAGCGAGAGCAAGTCCCGCAGGACTGCACAAATTCCCTGACATCGCGAGACAAGGTAGGCCACCAAAAGGACCGACTAACCAAGTCTCTGGTACCAAAAATTCCGGGATGCCCAGCCAATGCGGAACAATGAATCTCAGACATCACACTCTTTTTCCATTGGTCCGGGACAAACAATTTTCCAACAGGGCAGCGCTCGGGCCTATCCTCCTGACACCCCTCCAGAGCAAGTCTCAAATTAGGCGAGATGGCGGAAAGAACTACACCCTCCTTCAAAATAACAGAGGGATCAGATAGCTCAGGAGAGTCCGCAATGAAACTCCTCGAGAGGGCATCCGCCTTAACATTCTTAGTGCCAGGAAGAAAGGAAACCACAAAATTAAAACGTGTGAAAAACAAGGCCCACCTGGCCTGTCTAGGATTGAGTCGCTTGGCAGATTCCAGATAGACCAGATTCTTATGGTCCGTAAGGACCACCACCTGATGTTTGGCTCCCTCCAGCCAATGTCTCCACTCTTCAAAAGCCCACTTCATGGCCAATAACTCCCGATTACCCACGTCATAATTACGTTCAGTAGGAGAAAATTTTCGAGAGAAAAAGGCACAAGGGTTACTTTTAGAGGTCTCTGGATCTTTTTGGGACAAAACGGCACCTGCCCCAATTTCAGAGGCATCAACCTCCACCTGAAATGGCAGAGAAACATCAGGCTGCCGTAGAACAGGAGCAGAAGTGAATCTCTGCTTAAGTTCCTGAAACGCAGAGACTGCCTCAGGAGGCCAATTCACCACATCAGAACCCTTTCTGGTCAAATCAGTTAATGGTTTAACAATAACAGAGAAATTACCAATAAATTTACGATAAAAATTGGCAAAACCCAAAAATCTCTGAAGAGCCTTTAATGAAGTAGGTTGGACCCAATCACAGATGGCCTGAACCTTGACCGGGTCCATTTCAATAACAGATGGGGACAAAATGAATCCCAGAAATGAGATCTTCTGTACGCCAAAAAGACACTTTGATCCCTTCACATACAGAGCATTCTCTCTCAAAATCTGGAATACAGTTCGAACATGTTTCACATGAGAGTCCCAGTCATTAGAAAAAATCAAGATATCATCCAAATAAACAATCAGAAACTTGTCCACAAAATCCCTGAAAATGTCATTCATGAAGGACTGGAAGACGGAAGGAGCATTAGTGAGACCAAAGGGCATCACAAGGTACTCAAAATGCCCTTCAGGGGTGTTAAATGCCGTCTTCCATTCATCCCCGTGCTTAATGCGAATAAGGTTATACGCCCCCCTGAGGTCAAGCTTGGTAAACCAAGTAGCGTTTTTCACCCTGGAAAACAGGTCAGAAATCAAGGGTAACGGGTATTGATATTTCACAGTAATATTGTTCAAGAGACGATAATCAATACACGGCCTTAATGAACCATCTTTTTTGGCCACAAAGAAAAAACCGGCACCTAAGGGTGAAGAGGATGGTCTGATATAACCCTTCTCCAATGATTCCTTGATATAAGACCGCATAGCGTCATGTTCAGGTACAGACAAGTTAAAGAGGCGACCCTTAGGGAATTTACTACCTGGCACCAATTCAATAGCGCAGTCATAGCTCCTATGGGGAGGCAAGGATGCAGATTTACTTTCGCTAAACACATCAGAAAAATCAAACAAAAAGTCAGGAACATCCTCAGCCTGGGGGGAGGCAGAAAAAACAGGAGTGTTGGTATTAACACATTGGCAGCCCCAACTGGTTACAGACACAGATTTCCAATCCAAAACAGGATTATGAGACTGTAACCAAGGGAAACCCAGCACGATAATGTCATGCAGATTATATAGAACCAAAAATTTGCAGCACTCCTGGTGATCAGGTTCAACCCTCATTATCACCTGAGTAGAAAACTGGGGTTTATTCTCAGCCAAAGGGGTAGAATCGATCCCCAGTAGGGGAATAGACTTCTGTAGGGGTATCAAGGGAAATCCACAACGTTTAGCAAAATCATAATCCATCAGGTTAATAGCTGCTCCAGAATCAACGAAAGCCTGAGCAGAAAATGAGGACAGAGAGCATATCAGAGTGACAGTTAATAAAAACTTAGTCTGAACACTACCCAAGACAACCGAGCGTGCAAAACGTCTTCCCCGCCTAGGGCAGACTGAAACAGCATGAGAGGCATCACCACAGTAGAAACATAACCCATTGCGCTTTCGAAACTCATGACGCTGTGCCCCAGACACCACTCTATCACACTGCATGGGCTCAGCAGCTGGCTCACAAGGCAACACCACTCCACGCATACTTCTCCGCTCACGCAAACGTCTGTCAATTTGAATCGCTAATGACATAGAATCATTGAGACCAGAGGGGACAGGGAATCCCACCATAACATCCTTTACATTATCCGACAGACCCTTCCGGAAAAGGGCCGCCAAAGCGTCGTCATTCCATTTGGTCAGGACTGCCCACCTACGGAATCTCTGACAGTATAACTCAGCGTCATCAAGCCCCTGATTTAATGCCAACAAGGCTTTTTCAGCTTGATCAGTGATATTAGGCTCATCGTACAATAACCCCAAAGCCTGAAAAAATACATCAACATCACTCAAAACAGGATCCCCAGGTGTCAGGGAAAAAGCCCAATCCTGAGGATCGCCACGCAGGAGAGAGATGATAATTTGAACCTGCTGCGCTGCGTTTCCTGAGGACTTAGATTTTAAGGCAAAAAACAATTTACAATTATTTTTGAAATTCTGAAACTTAGCTCGATCCC
>JARQOD010003796.1:0-61055 GCA_033576555.1 Oophaga sylvatica | reverse complement strand
TGATCGCGGGAGATCGTGATGACGTAATGATCCGTCCATGGTCAAATTGGCTCAGGTCACATGGACGGATCATTACGTCCAATGTCAGAAAGGGGTTAATAAAATTGATATGTATGTAAAAAAAAAGAAGTCCCAATTTTTTTTGACGGATGGTCAAAGGCAAATCCAAGGTTGGTCAACAAATATCAAAATACTAGAACTCAAAGCACAGAGCAAACACACACCAAACTGAGGATAGCTACAGCTGGCAGTGATAACAGACAGACAGCCAGCTAAATCATTCCAAACAGGAGACACGTATAGGAAACCCAGTACTAACTGGTTCTGATTGAGCAACTGTACTGTCACTCACCACACTGACAGTTCAAGAAGCCTAAGCCTCAGATTGGACTGCTGAGCTGTCTATCATGATACTGACATGATAGCTGAACATGCCCCTGCCCTAAATTGGACGGCTAAGCTGCCACTCACCACACTGAGAGAAATAATCATGACAGCTAAGCAGGGTTGCCAACCATCCAGAAAATACTAGACAATCAGTAAAAATAGGGCACTTTTTCTCTTGTATTTAAAAAAAATGTAAATTTTTTGAAGCTGAGGAAACTTGTACAGGTTATTGTGACTGCAATTATTATGTTACAGCTTACAATAAATGCAGCTTGAGTCTTCATACCAGAATTATGGTCTGTAGACATGGATCACTTATAATTATAATGATTTATTTATGGTTTTCCAATGTATCCTTAAAAAATATTGTCTGTCGGGGCAGTTGACCTGGGTGAACTATGGTAGAAATGTGCAGGGAGATGCAGGAAAATGGTCATCAGAAGTCCTGACTTTCCCTCCATATTCTATCTGCACTGCAGAAAATTACTTATAGCGCCTTACCAGCTTACAGTGGGTACGGAAATTATTCAGACCCCTTTAAATTTTTCACTCTTTGCTTCTTTGCAGCCATTTGGTAAATTCAAAACAGATCATTTTTTTCATTAATGTACACTCTGCACCCCATCTTGACTGAAAAAAAACAGAAATGTAGAAATTTTTGCAAATTTATTAAAAAAGAAAAACTGAAATATCACATGGTCATAAGTATTCAGACCTTTGCTCAGTATTGAGTAGAAGCACCCTTTTGAGATAGTACAACCATGAGCCATGAGTCTTCTTGGGAATGATGCTCAAGTTTTTCACACCTGGATTTAGGGATCCTCTGCCATTCTTCCTTGCAGATCCTCTCCAGTTCTGTCATGGTGAACGTTGGTGGACAGCCATTCTCAGGTCTCTCCAGAGATGCTCAATAGGGTGTAGGTCTGGGGTCTGGCTGAGCCAGTCAAGAATGGTCACAGAGTTGCTCTGAAGGCACTCCTTTGTTATTTTAGCTGTGTGCTTAGGGTCATTGTCTTGTTGGAAGGTGAACCTTTGGCCAAGTCTGAGGTCAAGAGCACTCTGGAAGAGGCTTTCATCCAGGATATCTCTGTACTTGACCGCATTTATGTTTCCTTCAATTGCAACCAGTCATCCTGTCCCTGCAGCTGAAAAACACCCCCATAGCATGATGCTGCTGCCACGATGTTTCACTGTTGGAATTGTATTGGGCAGGAGATGAGCAGTGCCTGGCTTTCTCCACACATAAAGCTTAGAATTATCACCAAAAAGTTCTATCTTCATTATGGCCGGAGGGGCGTGGCCTAGCAGCATGTGAGGAAGACGCGTGCATGCAGAGCTCCCGCATGTCCTAGCTAATTACCGCTGCTAAATCCCCACAGCACAGCTGGTACTTACTTGTGGAGTGGCCCTGGGGACTGGTGGAGGTCGTAGGGCCATAGCAGGAGCACCTCAGATATATCATATGCCGAAAAAAGGCCAAAGGAGGATCGCAAGAGAGATGGCCTCGGGTTCCCAAGATGGCGCCGCTGCTTCAGCGCGCGCCCTGGCAGATGCAGAAACCGATAGCACAGCCAGAAATAAAGAAGTAGCGGTTCGTCTGCAGCGATTTTCCCGAGTGGAGGAATTGGAGAAGGAGTCGTCCCAAGCGGCTGGAAAAGATCCAGACACTGGAGGAGAAGGTATAGAGCGGGAGATGAGTGAAGAGGGGGAGGAGGTGACTGAGAGTGCTGGAGGACAGAGGAATCAGGAGGCTCTGGCTAGCTGGGGAGAACTAGTGGAGCAAAATAAAAAACAGCTCGCAGCGCTGAAGTTGCAGGTCCCTGCTGAACCCGCTATAAAGGATGTATTGGTGGCGGTTATGCAATGTGGATCAGCTATTATTAATGTGCTTGCTCAGCTGGGCTTTCTACAGGAGTCAATGCAGAATGTAAAACATGACCTCCATACAGTTAAGGACAGAACTGGGCAACTAGAAAAAAGAGTTGGTGTGGTGGAAAATACAGTCTCCAATTCTATGCAGTATAATAAAGAGCTCGAAAAAGATCTTGCTGCAGTATGGAATAAAACGGATGACCTGGAAAACAGGTCCAGGTGTAATAATGTCCGTATTGTCGGCATCCCGGAGCGATGCGAGGGCAAAAACCCTACTACTTTTATTGAAGCCTGGAAAAGAAAAAGTTGGGTCTGATAATTTGACTCACTTGTATGCTGTGGAGCGCGCTCATAGGGTCCCGGCTCGTCCCCTCCCCCTGGCCATCCACCAAGACCCATTCTGGCTAAACTACTGCATTACAAAGACAGGGACAGTATTCTTCGATTTTCAAGAGACCACTCTGATCTAACCATTGATGGGTCTAGAGTGTCATTCTATCTGGACTTTTCACCAAAAGTGCAAAAAATGAGTGCTCAATTTGTTGATATTAAAAAACGACTGAGGGCCCTTGACCTCAAATACTCTATAATCTTCCCGGCCAAGTTGCGGGTTGAAGCTGGGAACAAATCTCATTTTTTTCTGGATGCTACAGAGGCAGCTGAATGGTTGGATCTGAATGAACAACATTTAAGAAAGGAGATGGAGGACTGTGGTGAAGAAACGTGAATCTTTTGGACGATCTGGATGTTTTGAGCTGTTCCTGTGTCTGGATAGTTGTATATGTGCTGTGGGGTATTATCCTGGAATATGTGGGGGGCGAGATGGGAACTAAAAGGCCCGGTATTTGGCTTTATACATTTTAAAGGGAATAACATTGTTCTTCTTTGAGGTGGGCCTAATACAGTTGAGAGTTATGTTGGGATATGTTATTAGGGAGAAGGGAGGGAATGGGGGAGGTGTTTGGTTCTTTGATGGGTACACTTGTGTCCAAAGGCACGTAGCTAAGATTATTCGGATAATCTTGTTTAAGTTTAAAAATACCAAGTATGGGGGACATTACAATTCTTAGCTGGAATACTAGAGGGATGAAGTCCCAGTAAAAAGACAGGTGATTTTTTCTTTTATTATGGATCACAAACCAACTGTAATTTGCTTGCAAGAGACGCACCTCACACGTGAAACACTTAACATTCTGGATAAAAGATGGATATTAGAGGGATATCATTCCACATATTCCCAGTACTCTAGAGGTGTCAGCATACTAATTAAACGAGATGCTCAATTTCTATGTAAAAGGGTGGTGATAGATGAAGAGGGGAGATTTGTTCTCTTGTATTGTACGTTGTCTGCGGTCACCATGGTACTAATATCTATATATATTCCTCTGCCATATAGTAGCAAAATCATATATAAAATCCTAACTATTTTGAGAGACTTTCCAGGGGTCCCGTACTTAGTGGTGTGCGACTTTAACAATATTTTAGATGCCCATTGGGATAGAGGTAATCATGCACCTATAAAACCGGAGGGCAACTGTACACCATTAAACGATTTGTGGAGGTGCAGGAATCCTGGGATATATCAGTACTCATGTTTCTCTTCTACCTTCTCCTCCCTGTCTCGTATTGATTTGGCATTGGGGGATGGTCTCATACTGAGGAAAATTATAAACGTTGAATATCTATCGAGGACAGTGTCAGATCACTCGCCCTTATCTGTCGTTATTAAAGGAGATAATAATATATTGAGGGATAGGCTGCTTTGGCGTTTAAATCCGTTTTGGTTACAATTAGTGGATAAAAATGATTCATTCACCTCTGAATTACAGGAATTCCTTAGGTTTAATGAGAATTCGGCCTCTAGTCCAGTGGTTTGGGAGTCTCTAAAGGCATATCTGCGTGGTATATTTATACGTGAGATTTCAAAGATTAAAGCTAGTTCTGGAATGAGATCCAAACTTTTGCTCCAGGAACTGGAAGATGCAGAGCGGGCTTTTTCAATACAGGTCACTCCCAATACACAGCAGAGACTGAAGGATGCTCAATCGCGATGACCAAAATGTCTCTGGAAGTGGCAGTGCAGAAACGTATGTTTCAATAGACCCAATTCTTTGAAAATGCAGAAAGTGTGGGGCACCTACTCTCAGTTATAACGTCAGCACAGAATGGGTCCTCGTTTATACATGGGCTTAGTAGTGAGAATGGGATACTTTATACTGATGCGCCGGGAATCCTGGGAGTTTTGGAGGCTTTTTACTAACTTACAGTATATTCCTCTCACTCTGGGGCTTCTGCAAAGGATATTGAGGATTTTTTGGGATTAGCTAAGCTCCCACGACTCTCTGATGTAGACAGAAATCTGCTGGACGAACCCCTGGGTTTAGACAAGCTTGAAGAGGCCTTGAGCACTATGTCTAATGGCAAGGTGCTGGGGATGGATGGCCTACCAGTAGAAGTTTATAAAAAATATCAGTCGGTACTACTCCCGCTGCTGCTGACTACACTTAATGATAGTCGTGGTCTTGGGGCCCTTCCGCCATCAATGAGGGAAGCTATTATTACTGTGTTACCGAAAAAAGATAAAGATCCTATTATCCCTGCCTTGTACAGGCCTATTTCCCTTCTGACAGTAGACATCAAATTATTAGCAAAGATACTGGCCACCCGCCTTTCAAAGGTAGTGGAGTCTTTAATACACCCGGATCAGACGGGATTTATGCCTCGTAAGTCAACGGCCGTAATCTTAGAAGATTGTACCTTAATATGCAGGTAGGGGCGGATAATGCGGGGAGGAGGGCGGTCCTGACTCTTGATGTTGCTAAGGCATTTGACAGCGTGGAGTGGAACTACCTTTTTGCCACGCTTAGATGCATGGGTTTCGGTCCAGGCTTCATTGGTTGGATTAAGCTTCTGTACTCTGCACCAGTGGCAAGAGTGCGGGCGAATGGACTGTTATCTAGGCCTTTTCCTCTTCACAGGGGTACAAGACAGGGCTGCCCTCTATCTCCGCTGCTTTTTGCCTTGGCGGTGGAGCCCTTGGCTTCGAGGATAAGACTGAATCCGGAAATTGAAGGATTTAGGTATGGGACACTGGAGGAGAAAGTGGCCCTTTATGCAGATGATATTCTCTTGTTTTTAGCGGACCCTGACAGATCACTGAGTAGTGCAATGTCACTTCTTACCTTATTTGGAGCTGTCTCTGGACTAGTTATAAACTGGGAAAAGTCTGCAATCCTCCCTATAGACCCAACTGTGGTCAGAGTTCCACAAGTGCCGGTAGTGTCGTGCTTTAAATACTTGGGTATTAATGTATCTAACAACATACTAGATTATGAGCGTTTGAATCTTTCACCGCTTGTAGCTAAAATTAAACAAAAGATTAAGGCATGGGCTAAGTTACATCTGTCAGTTGTAGGAAGAGTGAATTTGTTAAAAATGGTGATTATGCCACAACTTTTGTATGTTCTCCATAACTCCCCGATATGGCTACCTCAAAATAGGTTCTTTAGCATTATCGCACTATTCAGGGAACTTATTTGGCTAAAAAAGGGCACGAGGAATAAGTTAGAACACTTACAAAGAGGTAAGGAGGAGGGAGGGCTGGCATTGCCTAACCCTTGGTTATATTTTTTATCTTCTCAGTGTCAGCATCTGGCGGGGGGATCGGAAGATGCATCTGTGGTGATGGGGGGAGGTCGAGGGATTCTTCAGTTTCTTGGGGGTCGGGGACCTCTATTGTCTAAGTTGGAAGCAAATAAATTCAGGCCCTGGATAGCTAAGCTCCCGACGATAATGCTAATGGTTAAGGTGTGGGGTAAAAACAAAAGTTTAAGAGGAATTACTGGGTTCACGAAGTATGCTCCCATATGGGATAATCCGTATTTGCCACAATTGAGGACACTGAAAGGGTTCGCGCAGTGGACACGTGTGAGTATCTGGTGGCTTTCACAGCTGATAGATGGGGGGGTCTTTAAATCATTTGATGACTTACGAAAAGATTTCCCACTTCAACACGCTACATTTTACCAGTATTTACAGGTGAGACAAGCTTATACAATGCAGACTTACATACACCCTATTATTATACATCATGATGCTGTCATTAATAGGCTTGGTCTGCAGGCATCCACGAAAGGATTGATTTCTTTTATATATGAGGAACTTCTTTCAAAAGTGTTAGTAGGCCACCCGATAACGGCGCTAGAGAAATGGGAACGACAAGTAGGTGAGATTTCAGCAAGCCAATGGGAATTAATAATGCAAATGATCCCTAAGTTGTCCCTTAGTGAGCCCAATCGTCTGTCCCAACTATACATTCTCTACAGGGTTTATAGAACTCCAAAGTGGTTGTTTGATTTGGGTCTGAGATCGGATTCAAAATGTCTCAAATGTGCGCTTGATAATGCAGATATTTTACATATGCTCTGGACATGTCTGTGCTTGCAGATATTTTGGATTATGGTTCTGAATTTAATATATGTGGCCACTGAGCAGGACATTCCCAGAGATCCTATTGTCTGTGTGCTGGGATGTGTTGAGGAGGTGGGGGGTGACGACTTTCTACAAATATCAGTTGCTAGAATGCTCTTTACTGCTAGGAAATTAATAGCGTATCACTGGATCTCGGATAAAGTCCCCACGCGGAAAGAATATGTAAATAAGCTTAATTTTACAATATGTAGAGAAAAGGTCATTTATCGTAAACGAGGAAGGCAGGCAATATTAGAAAAAATTTGGGCAGGATGGTTGAACATTTCAGGCTTATCATCTGTAAATTTGTTATCGTAACAACATGCTTATGATATTCTGAATATGTTTTTAGAGTGCATTATTATAATATGTGCCTTAGGATGTATGCCTTATCAATGTATGTTTTGTATCTATTTTTTATATAACATGCGTTGGACCAGGGAATGGGATGGGGGAGGGGTGGTAGGGAATGGGGTAAGGAATGTGGGGTATTTTGTAATGTTTTCAAAATTTAAATAAAAAATATCTGATTTAAAAAAAAAAGTTCTATCTTCATCTCATCAGAACAGAGAATCTTATTTCTCATAGTCTGGGGGGACATCATGTGTTTTTTAGAAAACTCTATGCGTGCTTTCATATGTCTTGCACTGAGGAGAGGCTTCCATCAGGCCACTCTGCGATAAAGGCCCGACTGGTGGAGGGCTGCAGTGATAGTTGACTTTGTGGAACTTTCTTCCATCTCCCTACTGCATCTGTGGAGCTCAGCCACAGTGATCTTGGGGTTCTTTTTTGCCTCTCTCACCAAGGCTCTTCTCCCACAATTGTTCAATTTGGCTGGACGGCAAGTTCTAGGAAGACTTCTGTTGGTCCCAAACGTCTTCCATTTAAGTATTATGGAGGCCACTGTGCTCTTAGGAACCTTGAGTACTGCAGAAATAATTTTGTAAGGGTGATTTTCCACGGTCAGGAAACGCTGCGTGTTTGGCGCTGTGCGCTGGTGCAGTGCCAAACACGCAGCATCCAGATGTTACCGCATAGTGGAGGGGATTTAAAGAAATCCCGTCTCCACTATGCGTAACAACACGCAGGCGTCAGACCTGCGTAAACGGACATGCGGCGCGTCTTTTCTGACCGCAGCATGTCCTAGCGTATTGCGGCGATGCTGCGCCGCCGCAACGGAATTTCACACAGAGCTATGTAGCCCTGCGTTCTTTCCGGAGGTGTTCCGGACGTGTCCTGAACACCTCCGGAAAGAGCGCACGTCAGAAAGGGGGCGGGGCTTAGACTGAGCGGAATTTCCGCTCCGTCAAATGCGCTGTGGTTCCGGATCGTGGAACCACAGCCTTACCTTGGCCAGATTTGTGCCTTGCCACAATTCTGTCTCTGAGCTCCTTGGCCAGTTCCTTTGACCTCATGATTTTCATTTGGTCTGACATGCACTGTGAGCTGTGAGGTCTTATAAACACAGGTGTGTGCCTTTACAAATCAAGTCCTATCAGTTTAATTAAAAACAGCTGGACTCCAATGAAAGAGTAGAACCATCTCAAGAAGGATCACAAGGAAATGGACAGCATGTGACTTAAATGTGAGTGTCTGAGCAAAGGGTCTGAATACTTATGACCATGTGATATTTCAGTTTTTCTTTAATAAATTTGCAAAAATGTCTACATTTCTGGTTTTTTTCAGTCAAGATGGGGTGCAGAGTGTACATTAATGAGAAAAAAAAGAACTTTTTTGAATTTACCAAACGGCTGCAATGAAGCAAAGAGTGAAAAATTTAAAGTGGTCTGAATACTTTCCATACCCACTGTATGTATTTTTATTCAAGCAGTAGCTCTGTGACGGACAGAAAAGATAGGAAGAGGGACCGCAGAAAGCTGTGGAAAGAAGCAGGCTTTGCTAATAACTGCCCTTTCCTCTGCAGGAATGGTAAGCATGTGTAATGTTTTATCTTTATGTATAATTTGTATATCACATAAAGTGTGGTGTTTCCCATGTGACTCCCCATCTGCTTCTGTGACAATCCTGAAAAATGTGGATCACCCGCCAGGGCAGTGGGATACTCGGTACCGGTGAGTCGCCCTCCAGAGCAATGGGAACTCGGATCTGAGCCTATAGACTACAATGGGGGATGTCACGGCAACACAGCTCAGTCCGTGGCTCTGGGGCTCACCTTTTAATGTGGGATATTTACAGGTGAATATTGGAATGGGGATTCGTGACGCCACCTGTGGTACCTGGTCAGGGTGACCAGCGCTGCTATGCAGATCCACTGAAGGGTTAATATTGTGCAGCAAGATGTTAGGCCTTCCACAGGAAAGGCTAAGTCCTCCAGGGCAGATAGATGTGCAGGGGTGCAGGACAGACGGGGACCCGGCAGTTAGGGGTAATAAGGGAGACACGCACATAAGTCACTTTGGTACCTTTACTGAAGATGTTGCAGGCACTCCCCGGAGCACTGTAGGGTGAAGGGTGCACATCCAGATTCCTCCACTGAGTAGGTGTGTGGCTTCCTGTTCTCTGCCTTTTTGTAATATAGTCTTGACCTGCTTGTAGCTAGGCCTAACTTGGTCTCCGTCTTGCACCTGGCTGACCTTGTGGTTGGACCTTCTCTCTTAAAGTACACAGTCCCTGCTTGCAGCGTCCTGCTTGCCGGACTCTGTCCTCCTGGCCCGGTTACGTATCAGCTCTGTGGTACTCCTGGGACTTGTAGTCCTCCAGGAACTCCAGTGTTCTCCTAATGGGTCGTGGAGATCCTATAGGCTCGGACCCCGGTGTCCGGTAATACTTGCTGAGATGAGCTATGGAGGCTCCTCTGTCTCATTAACTTTCCACTCGCCTTCGGCCTACCCGGACCCTCACACGATCACACACTGGCAGTTGGTAGGCTGCCTCTTCGCCGCTCTTTAAGCGTCGGCACGCTTTTCTCACTGAGCTACACTCAGTTCTGACCAGGCTGGAGTGGCTTCTGTTCCACTTGTACTGGCCTCCACTCTCTCTTGAACTGAATAGCTCTGCAGCCTCTCTCTCTCTTCAGAACGCTCAGTGAGCTAGTCTGCACAAACCAAGCTCTGTGCTCTCACCTTCTACTGTCATGTGTGCATTACCACGAAGATCGTCGCGGTTGCACATGTTGACTTCTCACAGCTGAGTTGCTGTTTCTTTGTGTTTGGCAGCTAGGGAGTTAATTCTGTCTGTGCTCGGTGCTGGGACTGGGTGCAGTTTCTCCCGGCTGCAATTGATTATTTGTTGATTGGTTTCCTTTAAATTCCTGGTTGTCTGCTTTGGGAGTTGCCAGTGAAATCCTTCATTCAGACCACAGATAGGAATGAATCTGTTGAGAGCTCCTTAGCTGTTTTAAGCTCAACTTGCTTAGAGTTTATTTCCCAGACCATTTATGTTCCTTCGGTGTTTGAGTGTGTATGCAAGTGAGTGCTATCCTGTCTGTCTTATATGTCTAATCTGTGTATTTAGCTGAGATCAGCCCATATCCCTTTGGTGGTAATCAGGATCCTTCTTAGAACTGATTACAGGGTTCAGGGTCTGACAGGAGACAGGGTTAGGCTGGAGACTTGGACCTCTGAACCATTATCAGTACCTCCAAGGTAAGGGATTAGTTAGGACCCCAGTGCAGGGTCAGGTTAGACCCCGGTCCTCCTCTTTCCAGTTACAGCTCATCAAGTCCTCAAGATTAACCCTGAGTTCAACTATATCGTTTCTGCACATCTAGTCCTCAAGATTAACCCTAAGTTCTGCAAAGATTGTGTCAGGTAAATCTATTTTATACTTACATTCTGATGTTGCTAAACTATATGTTGTATAGAGTGTGGTTCCTGTATAAATAGTTTACTGACATTGTATTCATATCATTAGACAGCGTGACATTTTCACTGGCCATAAAAAATTATCTCTAGTTACCATGGATCCAGTAGCCCAGCTGGCTCTGCAGTTGCAGGGATTATCCATGGAGCTGACGGACATTAAGTCCAAAGTTTTGTCTCCCCTGGAGCAAACCAGAGTTGAACCTAAAGTAGCTCTTCCAGATAGGTTCACTGGTGGGCGAGACAAATTTTTTACCTTCCGGGAGGCATGTAAATTGTATTTTCGGCTTCGGCCGCGATCATCAGGGAGTGATGAGCAGAGAGTGGGAATTGTTATCTCACTTCTTCAAGGGGACCCCCAATCCTGGGCATTTTCCCTTCCTCCGGGATCCCCGGCTCTACAGTCTGTAGATCAATTTTTTACTGCTCTGGGATTGGTATATGATGACCCAGATCGGGTCTCTCTTGCTGAGAACCAAATTACGTAAGTTACAGCAGGGAGATCGTCCGGCGGAGGAATTTGCTTCTGAGTTTCGTAGATGGGCCACGGATACTCAGTGGAATGACCCAGCTCTTAGGAGCCAGTTTTGTCATGGGCTTTCTGACAAATTAAAAGACGTTTTGGCTCAGTATGAGTCTCCTCCTTCTCTGGAGGCTGCTATGGCTCTAGCTATCCGTACTGATAGACGGCTTCAGGAGAGGGGTGAGGTAACTCCACTCCCTGTTGTTTCTCCACCTACTACTAAAGTCCCTTATGTTGAGGTTCCCCTTGTCTGTTCGGATGAGCCTATGCAGTTGGGAGGGACATCTTTTCGTAGTAGGGGATTGGCGGCACGCCGCAGGACTAGAAGGTGTTTTTTCTGCGGGAAAGAGGGACATTTTGTTGGAGATTGTCCATCCCGTGTCTTGTTAAGTAAAAAGTCGCCGGAAAACTGCTAATCACAGGTTGTGTGGTGGATGACAACCTGGGAGTATGTATTTCATCCGCCGGTTCTTCTCAGTTCCTTGTACCAGTGGAGGTGGTGGTTGGTACTAGAGTGAAGAGATTGTCTGTTCTTCTGGATAGTGGTTCTGGGGCTAATCTGGTTGATGCTCAGTTTGCTCAGGCTCAAGGTATGCATCTGAGTGTATTGGTCAAACCGATCCCTATTTTCTCCATTGACGCCAGGCCTCTCGGCCAAGGTAGCTTTGTTCATGAGGTTCATAACATTGACCTTCGGATAGGGGCAATACATAGGGAACAATTATCTTGTTATGTGTTGGAGGGTCTACCTACTCCCATTGTGTTGGGACTTCCTTGGCTGGTTAAACATAACCCTGTGATTAATTGGCAGTCCAGAGAGATAAGCCAATGGGGTGAGTTTTGCAAAAGCAACTGCATGAACACAGTCATCAGTGCGGTCGTGCCTAGTACATTGCCTCCTTTTTTGGAGGATTTTGGGGATGTTTTCTCTGAGGAGGGGTGTCGGGAGTTGCCTCCTCATCGCGTGTATGACTGCTCTATTAATCTACTTCCTGATGCTAAGTTGCCTAAAGCTAGGTTGTATAATCTTTCTGGTCCTGAAAGACAGGCTATGAAAGATTATATTTCTGAAAGTCTGGCCAAAGGGCATATTAGACCTTCATCTTCCCCTGTGGCCGCGGGGTTCTTCTTTGTGAAGAAAAAAGATGGAGGCCTACGCCCTTGCTTGGATTTCCGAGAACTTAATCGGATTACTGTTCGAGATCCGTATCCACTTCCTCTTATTCCTGATCTCTTCAATCAAATTGTTGGCGCCAAATGGTTCTCTAAATTGGATCTCAGGGGGGCTATAATCTGATTAGGATAAAAGAGGGGGATGAGTGGAAAACGGCGTTTAACACGCCGGAGGGACATTATGAAAACCTGGTCATGCCTTTTGGTCTGACTACTGCTCCAGCAGTATTCCAACATTTTGTTAATGACATTTTTCGTCACCTTGTGGGGGTGTTTGTGGTCGTATATTTGGATGACATTTTAATTTACTCGCCAGATCTTGTGTCTCACCAGGAGCATGTGAGACAGGTGTTGCAGATCTTGCGAGACAATAAACTATACGCCAAACTGGAGAAGTGTGTTTTTGCCGTACAGGAACTTCAGTTTTTGGGTTTTTTGGTGTCAGCCTCCGGTTTCCGGATGGACCCTGAAAAGGTGAGAGCAGTGCTTGAATGGGATCAGCCAGGGGATCTTAAGGCTCTGCAGCGTTTTTTGGGGTTTGCTAATTACTACCGGAAATTTATTTGTAATTTCTCGTCTGTCGTCAAACCTCTCACTGACATGACGAGAAAAGGGACGGATTTTTCTAAGTGGTCGGACAAAGCTTGCCAAGCCTTTTCCTCTTTAAAAAGATGTTTTGCTTCGGCACCCGTTCTCATCCAACCAGATGTATCTCAGCCGTTCATTGTGGAGGTGAACGCGTCTGACGTAGGAGTGGGTGCTATATTGTCCCAGGGTCCGTCCCCTGGTAAATGGCATCCGTGCGCTTTCTTTTCTAAGAAATTGTCGTCCGCCGAAAGGAATTATGATATCGGCAATAGGGAACTTTTGGCCATTAAATTGGCTTTTGAAGAATGGCGTCACTTTTTGGAGGGGGCAGTCCACCCGGTCACCGTTATTACTGATCACAAGAACCTGCTGTATTTAGAATCCGCTAAGCGTCTGAATTCCAGACAAGCTCGATGGTCGTTGTTTTTTACCAGGTTTAATTTTGTCGTCACTTATCGTCCGGGGTCTAAGAATGTAAAGGCTGATGCCTTGTCTCGCAGTTTCTCAGGGGCCGGGAAAACGGACGACCCTATTCCTATCCTTCAGGAGGGGGTGGTAGTGTCGGCTGTATGTTCTGAGCTTGAGGAGGAGGTGTTAGAGGCTCAGGGGGACGCCCCTGCAGGACCTCCAGGGAGACTGTTTGTCCCGAATCAGTTGAGACAAAAGGTTATTGAGGCACATCATAATTCTGCTTTAGCAGGACATCCAGGGAGTAAGGCTACTTTAGATCTCCTTTCCCGCCGATTTTGGTGGCCTAACGCTAATAAAGATGTTATAACTTTTGTCGCGTCCTGTGGGGTTTGTGCTCGCTCTAAAACTCCTCATACCCGTCCGTCTGGGACCCTTTTACCTTTGAAACTTCCGGAGCGTCCATGGACTCATTTATCTATGGACTTCATTACGGACCTTCCTCCGTCGTCTGGGAATACTGTCATACTGGTGGTTGTTGACAGGTTCAGTAAGATGGCACATTTCGTTGCTCTTCCTGCACTCCCTAATGCTAAAACTCTGGCGCAGGTGTTCATTAGGGAGATCGTGAGACTTCATGGGTTGCCTTCTGATGTGGTGTCAGATAGGGGGTCTCAGTTTGTGTCCAAATTTTGGAGGGCATTTTGTTTACGTCGGGGGATGCAATTGTCGTTTTCTTCGGCTTTTCATCCACAGACCAATGGTCAGACAGAGCGTCTGAATCAGAGTTTAGAGACATATCTCCGGTGTTTTGTATCAGAGAACCAGGAGGACTGGTCTTCTTTCTTGCCTCTGGCAGAGTTCGCTCTTAACAACAGGCGGAGCGAGTCCACTGGTAAGTCCCCGTTTTTTGGGGCATATGGTTTTCATCCCCAGTTTTGTACTTTCAATGGGGGGGTCCTTCTGGGGTTCCTGAGGAGGAGCGTTTCTCGTCTTCACTTGCTTCTGTGTGGCGAGGTGTATTGAATAATTTGAGTACTATGGGGAACCGTTACAAACGTATGGCTGTAGAGGAGAGTTTCTGGTCCAGATCTGAATGTGAACGATTTGGTATGGTTGTCTACCAGGAATATAAAACTTAAAGTGCCCTCCTGGAAACTGGGTCCCAGATTCATCGGGCCGTACAGGATCAGTTCCATAATTAATCCTGTGGCATTTCGTCTGGAACTCCCTTCTACGTTTAAAATTCATAATGTGTTCCACAAGTCATTACTTAAAAGGTATGTGGCACCAGTCATACCGTCACCTCTACCTCCTCCTCCAGTGTTGGTCAATGGTAATTTTGAATTTCAAGTATCAAAAATCATTGACTCTCGTCTGAATCGCCGGTCCCTTCAGTACTTGGTGCTGAAGTACGGTATGGTCCGGAGGAGAGGACGTGGGTCCCTGCGTCTGAGGTTAATGCAGATCGTTTGGTTCGGACCTTCCACAGAACTCACCCGGGCAGGCCTGGCCCTGAGGGTCCGGAGGCCCCTCGTAGAAGGGGGGGTACTGTCATGTGTGCATTACCACGAAGATCGTCGCTGTTGCACATGTTGACTTCTCACAGCTGAGTTACTGTTTCTTTGTGTTTGGCAGCTAGGGAGTTAATTCTGTCTGTGCTCGGTGCTGGGACTGGGTGCAGTTTCTCCCGGCTGCAATTGATTATTTGTTGATTGGTTTCCTTTAAATTCCTGGTTGTCTGCTTTGGGAGTTGCCAGTGAAATCCTTCATTCAGACCACAGATAGGAATGAATCTGTTGAGAGCTCCTTAGCTGTTTTAAGCTCAACTTGCTTAGAGTTTATTTCCCAGACCATTTATGTTCCTTCGGTGTTTGAGTGTGTATGCAAGTGAGTGCTATCCTGTCTGTCTTATATGTCTAATCTGTGTATTTAGCTGAGATCAGCCCATATCCCTTTGGTGGTAATCAGGATCCTTCTTAGGACTGATTACAGGGTTCAGGGTCTGACAGGAGACAGGGTTAGGCTGGAGACTTGGACCTCTGAACCATTATCAGTACCTCCAAGGTAAGGGATTAGTTAGGACCCCAGTGCAGGGTCAGGTTAGACCCGGTCCTCCTCTTTCCAGTTACAGCTCATCAAGTCCTCAAGATTAACCCTGAGTTCAACTATATCGTTTCTGCACATCTAGTCCTCAAGATTAACCCTAAGTTCTGCAAAGATTGTGTCAGGTAAATCTATTTTATACTTACATTCTGATGTTGCTAAACTATATGTTGTATAGAGTGTGGTTCCTGTATAAATAGTTTACTGACATTGTATTCATATCATTAGACAGCGTGACATCTACACTCTATGAGGTGACTGGCTGACTGACTGACTTGATGTTTCCTGTGTTCACTCTCTTTTATATGTCTAAACAGCTCCCTCTGGTGGTCTTTGGGATAGGTGAACGTGTGTGAATGTATGTAATGACCTCTAGTGGTATATTCTTTCAGTGCACCCTTCAGGAAGATATGGATCCAGTCGCAGCTGGGCTCCACACCGGGCCAGTGTATTGAAGGGATGTGTCACAGCGGCAGTGACCAGGTCCGTGGCCCTGGGCATCCAATGAAAGGGGAATTATTTACAGGGGATGTTAGAGTTTGTAATGTAGGTATTCGTGATGCCACCTGTGGTATCTGGTCAATGGTGACCAGCGCTGCGGTGCAGATCCTCTGGGATAGATGGTGAGGTGCAGCAGAGTTGGTACAGCCTCCCACAGGTGAGGCTATGGGATCCCAGGGCAGGTAGATGTAGTAAAAGGTGGTGATGGTGCTGAGAGATGTAGCTAAGTGCAATGGGTGACGCAGGAAGAAACTGAGAAACAGTCAGCGAGTTGCAGTTTCCAAAGCTTTACTCACAGTTCTGATGCTAGCAGTACAGATGCCCACTTGGCACTGTGTCCTCCAGGTGAGGGGCTCAGCAAACCCCCAAGCAGGTTGGGAAACACCCTTCCAGGACTCCGTTTTATATGTATGCTCCTTTCAATGGCCGTCTCTCTGTGCTGATTTCTCCGCCTTCTATCCTACAGCACCTTCACCAACAGGGTCTCAGATCAGTGGCTGCGAATCCTCTAGGACAACTTATTTCTGCGTTCCTCTTGATTCTATATAGCTGCCTCTCAGAGAAGATAATGGTGCTTATTGACTGTGATCCCTATGTTATCACAGCAGTCGACTTGCTAGCTGAATCATAAAGGTCTTCCACTAGTATAAGGGGTCGAGTGCCCTCTGCGACCTAGTCCCTCTGCCAACAGACCGGGACCAACGGATGGTTCTTGCTCTCTCCGTATCCCTAGGACCTTTTCTTCTCTCACTCCAGAAGCTTCTACTTCCTTCTGCTTCTTTCTCTCTCCACTCTTTACTTCTTCTCTCCACTCCTGGACTAAGCTCTTCCAGCTTCTAGTCCCTTCTGAGTCTCTATCTAGACTCCTTTCCTCTACTGCAGCCTCCCCTCACTGGGAGCTGCTCAATACACGTCCTACTCCTTCCTCTTCCTCCTCAGGACTCTCCAAACTCTGCCTTGTGCTTCCTCAAGCTTCACTCCTCCTTTCTACCTACTACTCCACCCACCCATACACCTTTTCCTATCTCAGACTGGGATGAGATCATCCTCCCGTAGGGTCAGACCAGGGTGCCCAGCTGTTCAAGTGTGTGTTGGGTGCAGGTGTTAGAGTCCTAGGTGGTGCTCCCTCCTTACCTGAGGATGGGGTACCACACCTCTGGGTGAGGTGCAATACCTCTGTGGCGACTGAACCCTCAGGGGTGCCACAAAAGTAATGGGACAAACCCTTTAAAACTTTTCCAACTGGGCGATTTTCCATTTTCGTTTTTTCCTCTTTTTTCTTCTAAGAGCTATAACTTTTTTATTTTTCCGTCAATATAGCCATATGAGCTGTAGCGCCGGCGTCCCTGCCCTCTGCCAGGCAGGGACGCTGTTCCCCTGCGACAGCGTCCTCTGCCAGGCAGGGACGTCGCCCCCCCTTACCCGCGCTCAGCGTCCTCCTTCCGCCCTGCTGGGGCCGCGCGCTCCTTCCCTGCTACTGGACTTTTGGCGCGCGCCCGCGCGCTCCCCCACTCTTAAAGGGGCCGCGCGCATCTTTCAAAAAGGTCCCCGGCCAATGCCGGAGGACTCCACCCTATATAAAGTACTTCCTCCTTAATGGAGGTGCCCGAGCAATGTTGTTATTGCACAGTTCACTACTCTGCTTTAGCCCTCAGGGTCCGTTACCAGTTACCTGCCTGTTTCCTGCCAGTTTGCTGTCTGCTACCTGTCCGCAAGCCTGCCTGGAGGTTCGGCCGTCACATGCGGTGACCATCGGCTATTCCAGAGAATCTCGCCTGCTCACTTGGGGGCGCTCATCTGCCATCTGCCTGCAAACCTACCTGGAGGTTCGGCCGTCACATGCGGTGACCATCGGCAATTCCAGAGACTCTCGCCTGCTCACTTGGGGGCGCTCATCTGCCATCTGCCTGCAAGCCTACCTGGAGGTTCGGCCATCACATGCGGTGTCCATCGGCTATTCCAGAGACTCTCGCCTGCTCACTTGGGGGCGCTCATCTGTCATCTGCCTGCTAGCCTACCGGGAGGCTCCACCATCTCAGGTCGTATATACCTGTCCATTCAGAGACTGCCCCGGTCACTTGCCGTGACTACTCGCCTGTCCATTCAGAGACTGCCCCGGTCACTTGCCGTGACTACTCGCCTGTCTATCCAGAGACTGCCCCGGTCACTTGCCGTGACTACCCGCCTGTCTATCCAGAGACTGCCCCGGTCACTTGCCATGACTACCTGCCTGTTTATCCAGAGACTGCCCCGGTCACTTGCCGTGACTACCTGCCTGTTTATCCAGAGACTGCCCCGGTCACTTGCCGTGTCTACCTGCCTGTCTATCCAGAGACTGCCCCGGTCACTTGCCGTGACTACCCGCCTGTCTATCCAGAGACTGCCCCGGTCACTTGCCGTGACCTCCCGCCTGTCTGTCCAGAGACTGCCCCCGTCACTTGCAGTGATTTCCCGTCCGTCTCCCCGGGCGCCACCCGCTCCTTTACAAGGAAAGCCTCCTTGTATAATAAAGCTCAGAGGTTCCGCCTCCCAGACCCGTTACAGTTTGCTCGGGCCATGGAACCCGGTGGCACCCAAACTCCCTCGCTCTCTGACCTGTGTCATGAACTGTCTCGTCAGAGGTCTCAACAGGAGTCCATCCTGGGTCACCTGCAGAATGTTAATTCCCGCCTGGACACCCTGACTACTTCACCAGCAACCACCGCGGGCGCCATGACTCGCAATCCGGCAGTTCCGCTGCTTACCAATTCCGTGGTTTCCGTTCCTGGACCTCGACTTTCAGCTCCTCCTCGGTTTGGAGGCGACCCTGCTCTGGCTCGGGTTTCATTAACCAGTGCACCCTGCATTTTGAACTCCTGGCACACCAGTTTAACTCCGACCGGGCCAAAATTGCCTTCATCATGTCCCATCTCACCGGAGAGGCCCTGGCCTGGCTAAATCCTCTTTGGGAGAGAGAAGATCCTCTGGTGTCTGACCTGTCTGCTTTTCTCTCAGCCTTCCGGAAGGTATTCGACGAACCCGGACGGAAGACCTCCTCTGCATCATCTCTGCTGCGTCTCCGTCAGGGAAGTCTCACCGTGGGTCAATATGCCATATGGTTCCGTACCCTTGCCTCGGAGCTGGCTTGGGATAATGACGCTCTGATATCTGTCTTCTGGGAGGGTCTGTCCGGCCGTATTAAAGATGAACTTGCCGGTCGGGACATTCCAACCTTTCTCGATGACCTAATAACTCTTGCCAATCGAATTGATCTACGGTTCCAGGAGCGCGCTAAAGAGGTCACCCGTGAGAGAAGGTTTCCTCGTCTAGCTCCTTCTTTTCAGAGACCTGTAACTCCTTCCGTTTCTCCTCAGGTACACTCTTCTGAGCCTATGCAAGTCGACCAGACCAAGATGGTCAAAGCCCGTCAGGACTTACGCTGTGCCGAGGGGAGTTGCTTCTACTGTGGCAGTAAGGAGCACCGGATCCGTACCTGCCCGGAGAGGTCGGGAAACGCCTGTGTCTAGGTTCGCTCGGAGAGGTCCACCTAGACAAAAATAAATCCTCTTCATCTCTGCTGCTGTCAGTCTCAATTCTCCTCGGTGAGAACCGTTATTTCGAACTAGTCCAACTTGATTCTGGAGCAGCCGGGAATCTTGTTTCACAGGCTCTAGTAGAAAAATATCGCATTCCTACCAAACCTCTGGTTGAACCAGTATCTGTTGCTGCTGTGGATGGGGGTCTCCTACCACGTCCCATCCAACTTATCACTGAAGCCATAACCCTGCAGGTGGGAATGTTGCATTCTGAGAGCATCTCGTTTCATGTTCTGCCTGGACTCTCTCACGCTTTCTTACTAGGTCTGCCTTGGCTCCAAAAGCATGCACCCGTGCTCGACTGGCAGACTGGAGAGATCCTTCGCTGGGGACAGGACTGTCATAAAACGTGTTTGGTTCCTGTTCATCCCGTCCGTCCTTCTCCTACACCAACTAATCTACCAGGGCTCCCGATTCCATATTGGTCATTCGCTGATGTCTTTAATAAAAAGGAAGCAGAGACATTACCCCCTCACAGACCGTATGATTGCCCGATCGACCTGCTACCCGGTACTACGCCTCCCCGTGGGCGTATTTACCCATTGTCCGCTGCTGAGACCAGGTCGATGTCCGAATATATCGAGGAGAATTTGGCCAAGGGATTCATCCGGAAATCCACCTCCCCAGTGGGAGCAGGTTTCTTCTTCGTAAAAAAGAAAGACGGCTCTCTCCGTCCCTGTATTGACTACAGAGGCCTAAATTTGATCACGGTGAAGAATAAGTACCCTCTTCCGCTCATTCCAGAATTGTTTGATCGTCTGAGGGGGGCTAGAATCTTCACCAAACTGGATCTTCGTGGGGCATATAACCTGGTCCGTATCCGTCGGGGAGATGAATGGAAGACGGCATTCAACACCCGGGACGGCCACTACGAGTATTTGGTGATGCCCTTTGGTCTCTGTAATGCTCCAGCAGTCTTTCAGGAGTTGGTCAATGACATTGTAAGGTTCTATGTATATATTCCTGAAACTCAGTTTGTTCGTCAGCCATTTTACTTTCTGTCTTGCTGCAGCTATCTTGCCCTCAGTCAAAATGGAGTTTCCAGCTTGCATGTTCCCGCCCTGATTCTCTCCTTTGCTTCTTAAGCAGCCACAGCTGAGCAATCAGTGCTTCAGAATCTAGCCTGCAGTGAACCTGTGACTTGACTCCTGTAAGCCTTGGACCTTGTACTCCAGCTATTCCTACTGAGGAACTCTGAAGCACTTGTGGACTCTGAACCCTGCTCTTTGAAAGACCCACGTTTGCATGGACTTACGGTAACAGAGAAGAAGATCCTGAATCTGTATTGGAGAGTGATTGCTGAGCTTGGATTACTCTGGCCTGCTGTGTCTCCTGTTTCTGTGTCTGCAAACTGTGTGACTATTTCTGCCAACTTGTATGAAGTAATACAGGACTTTTCTATATCAAACCTGTGACTCCTGTGTTTTCATCGCACCCAAGCACAAGACGCTATATGAACTGTACTACATACATTACACAAACACCCACTTGATTTTGGGACAATTAAGGAGTACAGCATCATATCCCTACAGGCAGTCATCCTCCCATCAAAGAGCGGTACAGGCCTATACCTCCAGCACACTATCAGAAAGCTAAGGAAATGTTGCGTGACATGAAGGAAGCCGGGGTGATAAGGGATTCTGAAGCCCAAAACGTTAGTGTCTGCTGGGTCTGGAAGGCTGTGTCTGCTGTACTGTGGATATCAGACGTCCGGTTGTACTTTCTGTGATGACAGTGGTTGTGACTTCTCACAACCATTCCAGGTGAGCAATTCCCTTAAGTTTTTTCTTTTTGCAGTGTTACCACAGGTAAACACTATTGTTTTTTTTTTTTTTTTTTTCCTTTCTTTTCTCTTTTTTGTCTGCTGTAACTCTGGATATCAGATGTCTGGTTGAAACTTTCTGTGATGATAGTGGTTGTGACTTCTCACAACCATTCCAGGTGAGCAGTTCCCTTAATTTTTTTTCTCTCTGCAGTGTTGCCACAGGTGAACACTATTGTTTTTTTTTTCTCTCCTCTTCTTCCAGTAATCCTGTCTTAAAAGATCTGGAAAATGGATGCCCGCATAAAGGAACTTTGCGGAGTGACTGATAATATCCTTGCAGATTTGCAGAATATAAAGACCCGTTTTACAAATCTACAGGACCTCAATAATCACAATTTGCAAGTGGTTGGACAGACTACCCAGGATTTGCGAGCCAGGATTGAGGTTCTAGAGGGGCGAGTCCAGGCTCCTGCCGTACGCCCGAGTGCTGGGATTCCCAAGTTGCCCCTTTTCGTTTTGGCGGTGAACGTGAGAAATTCAGGGGATTTATTAATCAATGCAATCTTTTTTTTTCTGCACATGCTTCACAATTTCCCACTGAACGATCTAAGGTGCTTACTATAATTATGTTGCTTACCAACAAGGCTTTAATGTGGGCAAACCCTCTGATTGAGACTGAGGATGATTGTTTGAATCACCTTGATGATTTTATTTCAGCCATGGGGCAGGTGTTTGATGACCCCAATCGAGGTGCAACAGCTGAAGCAGCCATGTTAGCTTTGCGCCAAGGTAAGCACTCGGTAGCTGAATATGCCTTGGATTTCAGGAGATGGGCCCTTGATACCACCTGGGACAGTTCCGCCAAAAAATCTATTTTTCGAAAGGGGTTATCTCCACTGATTAAGGATGAACTTGCTCGTGCCGACCCTCCCACTGCGTTAGGTGACTTTATTAACTACTGCATCCGTATTGATACTCGTCTGACTGAACGCAGGCAAGAGAGATGGTTCGAAAGCAATCGTACTAACCTTTTCCTACCTTCCTCTCCAGCTAAGGAACCTTTGAGTAGGATTACACGGGAACCTGAACCTGAACCCATGCAGGTAGACTCTTTACAACGACGGGCTAGTGATGCACGCAAGGAACATCGTTTTAAGGAGAATCTATGTTTCTATTGTGGTAAGTCAGGGCACTTCATTATAAACTGCCCCAGCCGTTCTCGTAAGACTACTGCAGCACTCATTCATTGTGAGTGTTGCGAGAGGGGATCTGTCAGGTCCGAGCCTCAGGCTCCAGAGAGATCTGCAGCAACAGATCTTGATTTCTCGGACTTAAACTCCGTTACCTCTGAGGACGTTGACTGTGTAAACGCTGCCATTTTTCAAGTTTCCTCAGCGGTGTCCCAGCTGAGTTGTAAGAAAAACAATTCTCATTGCTTTCTTTCCATCAAACTCTGGGTTGACTCAGCTTGGGTGTCTAGCTCTGCTATGATCGACTCAGGGGCAAGTGGAAATTTTATGGATGTCTCCTTTGCTCTGAAACAGGGAATACGTTCAGTGAAGAAGGCTACTCCAGTACAGATGGAAACTGTGGATGGCTCCCTGCTGACCTCTGGACCAGTGGATCAGGAAACAGAGCCTTTGAGGGTTCTTATGGGTAAAGATCATCAAGATAAACTGTCCTTTATGCTTATCTCTTCTCCCCACTTTCCCATTATTCTAGGGCTACCATGGCTGCAGGCTCAGAATCCTACCATTAACTGGGAGACCAAGGAATTACACTTTCCAGAGAAACAGATGAGTCCAAAAGTTTCAGCTTGCTCTGTTCCTAAAGGAATCATGTCAGTCCCTGAACTACCAGCTGTATACCAGGACTATGTGGATTTATGTGACAAGAAGAACGCTGACCAGCTTCCTCCTCACCGTCCATATGATTGTCCAATTGAATTATTGCCTGGAGCAGAGATACCTTTTGGTAAGATCTACCCCCTGGCGGGGCCCGAGCTAAAGGCTTTAAAGGATTACATAGATGAAAATCTAGCCAAGGGCTTCATACGCCCCTCTCATCTCCTGCAGGTGCACCCATCTTCTTTGTAAAGAAGAAAGATGGATCTCTGAGACCATGCGTAGACTATAGGGAACTCAATAAGGTTACTATTAGAAACCGTTATCCATTGCCTTTAATCCCTGAGTTATTGGAGAGAGTGCGACATGCCAAAATTTTTTCTAAACTACATCTTCGTGGGGCCTATAACTTAGTCCGTATTAGACCTGGGGATGAATGGAAGACTGCATTCAGGTCACGCTATGGACACTTTGAATATCTAGTTATGCCTTTTGGTCTGAGTACCGCCCCAGCCACTTTCCAACACTTGGTGAATGACATCTTCAGGGATCTCCTAGATACATTCGTGGTAATTTATTTGGATGATATTCTAATTTTTTCTAACTCCACAGAGGAACATCATGGACATGTGAGAATGGTCTTGGAACGTCTAAGACAAAATCATCTTTACATCAAACTTGAAAAGTGTGAATTCCATAGGACCGAAATTCAATTTCTGGGGTATGTACTGTCTACACAAGGAATTAGTATGGATGGAAGCAAAACCCAAGCCATCAAGGATTGGCCAAGTCCTAGAAATGTGAAGGAGGTACAGCGCTTCATCGGGTTTGCCAACTTCTATAGACGTTTCATTAGAAATTTCTCTGAGGTAGTGTCACCTATCACTCAACTTACCCGGAAAGAGTCTAGGTTTTCCTGGACTCCCCAAGCCCAGGAAGCATTTTCCCGTCTAAAAGATAAATTTACCACTGCACCTATCCTAGTAAATCCCAACCCCGAGCTTGCCTTCATAATAGAGGTGGATGCTTCAGACTGTGCCGTTGGAGCTATACTCTCTCAGAGAACAGGTGAGAAGAATGTCTTGCATCCCTGTGCCTTCTTTTCCCAGCAGTTGTCTTCGGCTGAGAGGAACTACGATGTGGGCAATAGAGAGTTGTTGGCCATTATTGCCGCCTTCAAAGAATGGAGACACCTTCTTCAGGGAGCTGCACAGCAAATAGTCGTCCTGACAGACCATCGTAACCTTGAGTTTATCAGGTCGGCTAAGTGCCTGACTCCTCGCCAGGCTCGCTGGAATCTTTTCTTAAACCAATTTAATTTTATCATCTTGTAATGTATGTGGTACAGTTCATATAGCGTCTTGTGCTTGGGTGCGATGAAAATACTTGAGACACAGGTTGATAAAGAAAGTCTTGTATTGCTTCATACAAATTGGCAAAAATAAACACACAGGTTGCAAACACAGAAGCAGGAGACACAGCAGGCCAGAGTAATCTAAGCTCAGCAATAACTCTCCACAACAGATTCAGATCTTCTTCTCTGTTACCGCAAGTCCATGCAAACGTGAGGCTCTCAAGAGCAGAGTTCAGAGTCCACAAGTGCTTCAGAGTTCCTCAGTAGGAATAGCTGGAGTACAAGGTCCAAGGCTTCAGGAGTCAGAACACAGGTTCACTGCAGGCTAGATTCTGAAGCACTGATTGCTCAGCTGTGGCTGTTTAAGAAGCAAACGGAGAGAATCAGGGCGGGAACATGCAAGCTGGAAAACTCCATTTTAACTGAGGGCAAGATAGCTGCAGCAAAACAGAAAGCAAAATGGCCGACGAACAAACTGAGTTTCAGAAACAGATACACAGAACCTTACATTACTCCCCCCTTAGGGACAACCTCCGGATGACCTCAGACCAGGCTTGTGTGGGTACCTCTGATGAAACTGACGGAGCAAGCGAGGAGCATTAACGTTATTGACTGGCTCCCATGAGTTGTCCTCCACTGGGTAGCCCTGCCATTTAATCAGATATTGTAACTGATTTCTATACAACCTGGAATCTAAAATCCTTTCCACCACAAATTCTTCCTGACCATCGACTAGCACTGGGTCAGGGCAAGGAGAAGAACGTCCAGGAAACGTATTGGGTGTCGCAGCCTTTAGTAGGGATACATGAAAGACAGGGTGGATTCTCATAGTTCTGGGCAATTGAAGACGACAAGCAACGGCACTTATAATCTTACTGATTTTATAGGGTCCAATGTACTTATGTCCCAACTTAGACGATGGAATCCTTAACTTAAGATTTCTGGTTGACAGCCAGACCAGGTCTCCTACCTTAAAAGCTGGTGCAGGTTTACGAAATTTATCTGCTGCCTTCTTGTACCTTTCCTGAGCCGATTCCAGATTCTCCTTTAGAAGATCCATATTCTTCTGTAAAGTCGTGACTCTTTCAGCCACTGCTGGCAAAGGCGTCTCTATGGAAATCGTGGTAGAATGTTAGGATGATAACCTAGATTAGAGTAAAAAGGAGACTGTTTAGTGGAGGCACTCTGAGAGTTGTTGTAAGAGAACTCAGCCAATGGAAGTAGATCCACCCAATCATCCTGTAGGTGGCAGATAAAGCAGCGGAGATACTGCTCCAGGGTTTGATTGGTTCGTTCGGTTTGTCCATTAGTCTGGGGATGAAAAGCAGAAGAAAGATTTACTTTAATGTCCAATGCTGCACAGAAATTTTGCCAAAACCTAGAAGTGAATTGCACCCCTCGATCCGAAATAACCTCATCCGGTACTCCATGTAAACGAAACACATCTTTAATCATCAAATCTGATGTCTGTTTTGCAGTGGGTAAGCCGACACAAGGGATAAAATGAGCTGCCTTTGTTAAACGGTCAACCACCACTAGAATAGTGTTCTTCCCTTGAGAGGTTGGTAATTCCACAATGAAGTCCATAGAAATGGATCCCCACGGGCGGGACGGGGTGGGAAGAGGCTGTAACAGACCAGTTGGTGAAGAGCGAGGTGTTTTGCATCTTGCACAAACCTCACACGAAGTGACATAGTCCAAAACATCCTTCCTACAAGTGGGCCACCAAAAGAAACGAGAAAGAAATTCCTGTGTCTTTAGAATTCCTCTATGCCCGGCTATTTTGGAATCGTGAATGAGTTGCAATACTCTCAATCTGACTGTTTCAGGTATATACAGACGTTGTCCCAGAATCCACACACCATTCTTAAAGACAAGACTTACGTCCCTTGGGGGTTGAGCCAAAAAAGAATCCGCATGGTATGCTTCCTTGATGTCTTTAATTAGGTCTTGATGATGAATCACTCCTAGGAATCTAGAGTCAGGAAGAATAGTCTTAGGAGGAGTAATTGGACGTGTCTCTGCTGAGTAAATCCTAGAGAGTGCATCAGCCTTTCCATTGCGCGATCCTGGTCTATAAGAAATAATAAAATTAAATTGGTTTAAGAAAAGATTCCAGCGAGCCTGGCGAGGAGTCAGGCACTTAGCCGACCTGATAAACTCAAGATTACGATGGTCTGTCAGAACGACTATTTGCTGTGCAGCTCCTTGAAGAAGGTGTCTCCATTCTTTGAAGGCGGCAATAATGGCCAACAACTCTCTATTGCCCACATCGTAGTTCTTCTCAGCCGAAGACAACTGCTGGGAAAAGAAGGCACAGGGATGCAAGACATTCTTCTCACCTGTTCTCTGAGAGAGTATAGCTCCCACGGCACAGTCTGAAGCATCCACCTCTATTATGAAGGCAAGCTCTGGGTTGGGATGTACTAGGATAGGTGCAGTGGTAAATTTATCTTTTAGACGGGAAAATGCTTCCTGGGCTTGGGGAGTCCAGGAGAACTTAGACTCTTTCCGGGTAAGTTGGGTGATAGGTGACACTACCTCAGAGAAATTTCTAATGAAACGTCTATAGAAGTTTGCAAACCCGATGAAGCGCTGTACCTCCTTCACATTTCTAGGACTTGGCCAATCATTGATGGCTTGGGTTTTACTTCCATCCATACTAATTCCTTGTGTAGACAGTACATACCCCAGAAATTGAATTTCGGTCTTATGGAATTCACACTTTTCAAGCTTGATGTAAAGATGATTTTGTCTTAGACGTTCCAAGACCATTCTCACATGTCCATGATGTTCCTCTGTGGAGTTAGAAAAAATTAAAATATCATCCAAATAAATTACCACGAATGTATCTAGGAGATCCCTGAAGATGTCATTCACCAAGTGTTGGAAAGTGGCTGGGGCGGTACTCAGACCAAAAGGCATAACCAGATATTCAAAGTGTCCATAGCGTGACCTGAATGCAGTCTTCCATTCATCCCCAGGTCTAATACGGACTAAGTTATAGGCCCCACGAAGATCTAGTTTAGAAAAAATTTTGGCATGTCGCACTCTCTCCAATAACTCAGGGATTAAAGGCAATGGATAACGGTTTCTAATAGTAACCTTATTGAGTTCCCTATAGTCTACGTATGGTCTCAGGGATCCATCTTTCTTCTTTACAAAGAATATGGGTGCCCCTGCAGGAGATGAAGAGGGGCGTATGAAGCCCTTGGCTAGATTTTCGTCTATGTACTCTTTTAAAGCCTTCAGCTCGGGCCCCGCCAGGGGGTAGATCTTACCAAAAGGTATCTCTGCTCCAGGCAATAATTCAATTGGACAATCATATGGACGGTGAGGAGGAAGCTGGTCAGCGTTCTTCTTGTCACATAAATCCACATAGTCCTGGTATACAGCTGGTAGTTCAGGGACTGACATGGTTCCTTTAGGAACAGAGCAAGCTGAAATTTTTGGACTCATCTGTTTCTCTGGAAAGTGTAATTCCTTGGTCTCCCAGTTAATGGTAGGATTCTGAGCCTGCAGCCATGGTAGCCCTAGAATAATGGGAAAGTGAGGAGAAGAGATAAGCATAAAGGACAGTTTCTCTTGATGATCTTTACCCATAAGAACCTTTAAAGGCTCTGTTTCCTGATCCACTGGTCCAGAGGTCAGCAGGGAGCCATCCACAGTTTCCATCTGTACTGGAGTAGCCTTCTTCACTGAACGTATTCCCTGTTTTAGAGCAAAGGAGACATCCATAAAATTTCCACTTGCACCTGAGTCGATCATAGCAGAGCTAGACACCCAGGCTGAGTCAACCCAGAGTTTGATGGAAAGAAAACAGTGAGAATTGTTTTTCTTACAACTCAGCTGGGACACCGCTGAGGAAACTTGAAAGATGGCAGCATTTACACAGTCAACGTCCTCAGAGGTAACGGAGTTTAAGTCCGAGAAATCAAGATCTGTTGCTGCAGCTCTCTCTGGAGCCTGAGGCTCGGACCTGACAGATCCCCTCTCGCAACACTCACAATGAATGAGTGCTGCAGTAGTCTTGCGAGAACGGCTGGGACAGTTAATAATAAAGTGCCCTGACTTACCACAATAAAAACATAGATTCTCCTTAAAACGATGTTCCTTGCGTGCATCACTAACCCGTCGTAGTAAAGAGTCTACCTGCATGGGTTCAGGTTCAGGTTCCCGTGTAAACGTATTCAAAGGTTCCTTAGCTGGAGAGGAAGGTAGGAAAAGGTTAGTACGATTGCTTTCGAACCATCTCTCTTGCCTGCGTTCAGTTAAACGAGTATCAATACGGATGCAGTAGTTAATAAAGTCACCTAACGCAGTGGGAGGGTCGGCACGAGCAAGTTCATCCTTAATCAGTGGGGATAACCCCTTTCGAAAAATAGATTTTTTGGCGGAATTGTCCCAGGTGGTATCAAGGGCCCATCTCCTGAAATCCAAGGCATATTCAGCTACCGAGTGCTTACCTTGGCGCAAAGCTAACATGGCTGCTTCAGCTGTTGCACCTCGATTGGGGTCATCAAACACCTGCCCCATGGCTGAAATAAAATCATCAAGGTGATTCAAACAATCATCCTCAGTCTCAATCAGAGGGTTTGCCCATATCAAAGCCTTGTTGGTAAGCAACATAATTATAGTAAGCACCTTAGATCGTTCAGTAGGAAATTGTGAAGCATGTGCAGAAAAAAAAAGATTACATTGATTAATAAATCCCCTGAATTTTTCACGTTCACCACCAAAACGAAAAGGGGGCAACTTGGGAATCCCAGAACTCGGGGCCACGGCAGGAGCCTGGACTCGCCCCTCCAGAACCTCAATCCTGGCTCGCAAATCCTGGGTAGTCTGTCCAACCACTTGCAAATTGTGATTATTTAGGTCCTGAAGATTTGTAAAACGGGTCTTTATATTCTGCAAATCTGCAAGGATATTATCAGTCACTCCGCAAAGTTCCTTTATGCGGGCCTCCATTTTCCAGATCTTTTAAGACAGGATACTGGAAGAAGAGAGAAAAAAAAAAAAAAAAAAATAGTGTTCACCTGTGGCAACACTGAAGAAAGAAAAAACTTTAAGGGAACTGCTCACCTGGAATGGTTGTGAGAAGTCACAACCACTATCATCACAGAAAGCTTTCAACCAGACATCTGATATCCAGAGTTTCAGCAGACAAAAAGAGAAGAGGAAAAAAAAAAAAAACAATAGTGTTTACCTGTGATAACACTGCAGAAAAAAAAACTTAAGGGAATTGCTCACCTGGAATGGTTGTGAGAAGTCACAACCACTGTAATCACAGAAAGTACAACCGGACATCCGATATCCACAGTACAGCAGACAAGCCTTTCCAGACCCAGCAGACACTAACGTTTGGCTTCAGAATCTTGTAATGTATGTGGTACAGTTCATATAGCGTCTTGTGCTTGGGTGCGATGAAAATACTTGAGACACAGGTTGATAAAGAAAGTCTTGTATTGCTTCATACAAATTGGCAAAAATAAACACACAGGTTGCAAACACAGAAGCAGGAGACACAGCAGGCCAGAGTAATCTAAGCTCAGCAATAACTCTCCACAACAGATTCAGATCTTCTTCTCTGTTACCGCAAGTCCATGCAAACGTGAGGCTCTCAAGAGCAGAGTTCAGAGTCCACAAGTGCTTCAGAGTTCCTCAGTAGGAATGGCTGGAGTACAAGGTCCAAGGCTTCAGGAGTCAGAACACAGGTTCACTGCAGGCTAGATTCTGAAGCACTGATTGCTCAGCTGTGGCTGTTTAAGAAGCAAACGGAGAGAATCAGGGCGGGAACATGCAAGCTGGAAAACTCCATTTTAACTGAGGGCAAGATAGCTGCAGCAAAACAGAAAGCAAAATGGCCGACGAACAAACTGAGTTTCAGAAACAGATACACAGAACCTTACACATCTCTTATAGACCAGGATCGCGCAATGGAAAGGCTGATGCACTCTCTAGGATTTACTCAGCAGAGACACGTCCAATTACTCCTCCTAAGACTATTCTTCCTGACTCTAGATTCCTAGGAGTAATTCATAATCAAGACCTACTTAAGGACATCAAGGAAGCATACCATGCGGATTCCTTTTTGGCACAACCCCCAAGGGACGTAAGTCTTGTCTTTAAGAATGGTGTGTGGATTCAGGGACAACGTCTGTATATTCCTGAAACAGTCAGATTAAGAGTATTGCAACTCATTCACGATTCCAAGATAGCTGGGCATAGAGGAATTCTAAAGACACAGGAATTTCTTTCTCGTTTCTTTTGGTGGCCCACTTACAGGAAAGATGTCTTAAACTATGTCACTTCATGTGAAGTCTGTGCAAGATGCAAAACACCTCGCTCCTCACCAACTGGTCTGTTACAACCTCTTCCCACCCCGTCCCGCCCGTGGGGATCCATTTCTATGGACTTCATTGTGGAGTTACCAACCTCTCAGGGGAAGAACACCATTCTAGTGGTGGTTGACCGTCTAACAAAGGCAGCTCATTTTATCCCTTGTGTCGGCTTACCCACTGCAAAACAGACATCAGATTTGATGATTAAAGATGTGTTTCGCTTACATGGAGTACCGGATGAGGTTATTTCGGATCGAGGGGTGCAATTCACTTCTAGGTTTTGGCAAAATTTCTGTGCAGCATTGGACATTAAAGTAAACCTTTCTTCTGCTTTTCATCCCCAGACTAATGGACAGACCGAACGAACCAATCAAACCCTGGAGCAGTATCTCCGCTGCTTTATCTGCCACCTACAGGATGATTGGGTGGATCTACTTCCATTAGCTGAGTTCTCGTATAACAACTCTCAGAGTGCCTCCACTAAACAGTCTCCTTTTTACTCTAATCTAGGTTATCATCCTAACATTCTACCACGATTTCCCATAGAAACGCCTTTACCAGCAGTGGCTGAAAGAATCACGTCTTTACAGAAGAATATGGATCTTCTAAAGGAAAATCTGGAATCGGCTCAAGAAAGGTACAAGAAAGCAGCAGATAAATTTCGTAAACCTGCACCAGCTTTCAAGGTAGGAGACTTGGTCTGGCTGTCAACCAGAAATCTTAAGTTAAGGATTCCATCGTCTAAGTTGGGACATAAGTACATTGGACCCTATAAAATCAGTAAAATTATAAGTGCCGTTGCTTGTCGTCTTCAACTGCCCAGAGCTATGAGAATCCACCCTGTCTTTCATGTATCCCTACTAAAGGCTGCGACACCCAATACGTTTCCTGGACGTTCCTCTCCTTGCCCTGACCCAGTGCTAGTCGATGGTCAGGAAGAATTTGTGGTGGAAAGGATTTTAGATTCCAGGTTGTATAGAAATCAGTTACAATATCTGATTAAATGGCAGGGCTACCCAGTGGAGGAAAACTCATGGGAACCGGTCAATAACGTTAATGCTCCTCGCTTGCTCCGTCAGTTTCATCAGAGGTACCCACACAAGCCTGGTCTGAGGTCATCCGGAGGTTGTCCTTAAGGGGGGAGTAATGTAAGGTTCTATGTATATATTCCTGAAACTCAGTTTGTTCGTCAGCCATTTTACTTTCTGTCTTGCTGCAGCTATCTTGCCCTCAGTCAAAATGGAGTTTCCAGCTTGCATGTTCCCGCCCTGATTCTCTCCTTTGCTTCTTAAGCAGCCACAGCTGAGCAATCAGTGCTTCAGAATCTAGCCTGCAGTGAACCTGTGACTTGACTCCTGTAAGCCTTGGACCTTGTACTCCAGCTATTCCTACTGAGGAACTCTGAAGCACTTGTGGACTCTGAACCCTGCTCTTTGAAAGACCCACGTTTGCATGGACTTACGGTAACAGAGAAGAAGATCCTGAATCTGTATTGGAGAGTGATTGCTGAGCTTGGATTACTCTGGCCTGCTGTGTCTCCTGTTTCTGTGTCTGCAAACTGTGTGACTATTTCTGCCAACTTGTATGAAGTAATACAGGACTTTTCTATATCAAACCTGTGACTCCTGTGTTTTCATCGCACCCAAGCACAAGACGCTATATGAACTGTACTACATAAATTACAGACATCTTCCGGGACCTTCTCTACTCCTGCGTTGTGGTGTACCTAGACGACATCTTGGTCTTCTCTCCGGATCTCCAGTCTCACCGGAGGGATGTTCGTCAGGTTCTGCTCAGGCTCAGGCAGAATCACCTCTTCGCCAAATATGAGAAGTGCCTCTTTGAGCAGACCTCGCTTCCGTTTTTGGGCTACATCATTTCTCAGACAGGCCTACGAATGGATCCGGAGAAACTGTCTGCCATCGAGAAATGGCCCCGACCGGAGGGGTTGAAGGCCATTCAGCGGTTCCTGGGATTCGCCAATTATTACCGCCTTTTCATACCGCACTTCTCTTCCGGACTGCTCCAATCTCCGCGCTCACCCGCAAGGATGCTAATCCCAAACAGTGGACGCCCGAAGCAGAGGAGGCCTTTCTTTCTTTAAAACAGGCCTTCTCTTCCGCTCCAGTGCTGCATCACCCGGACAGCAACAAGCAGTTCTTCCTGGAGGTGGACGCTTCCTCTTCTGGAGCCGGAGCGGTACTTACTCAAAAATCTTCATCCGGGAGGATGGTATCTTGCGGCTTCTTCTCCAAACTCTTCTCCTTTTTCTGAGCGCAATTACTCCATAGGAGACCGAGAGTTATTGGCCATCAAGCTGGCATTGGAGGAGTGGCGTTACCTACTCGAGGGGGCTCTTCATCCGGTAATCATTTACACTGACCACAAAAATCTGGCTTACCTCCAGCATGCCCAGAGACTTAACCCTCGCCAAGCCCGGTGGTCCTTGTTTTTTGCCCGCTTTGATTTTCTCTTACATTTTCGCCCGGCCGACAAGAACATCAAGGCGGACGCCTTGTCCCGGTCCTTCCTGGTGTCGGATCTCGAGGAGGAACCTAAACATATCATCGATCCCGCCAGAGTGATGCAGGTGGCTCCCGTGAGTCTAAATCGTCTCCCTCCTGGTAAGACGTTCGTATCGGTAACCGATCGGGAGAGAATCCTACACTGGGGTCATTCGTCTAAACTAGCTGGCCACGCTGGTCAGAAAAAGACCCTCCAGCTCATTACTCGGCATTACTGGTGGCCTACCCTGCACAAGGACGTAATAGACTTTGTTTCTGCCTGTGTCTCCTGTGCCCGCAACAAAGTTCCGAGACACCTGCCTGCCGGCCGTCTTCTTCCGCTTCCTGTACCCGCTGCCCCCTGGCAGCATATAGCCATGGACTTCATAACAGATCTGCCCGTCTCTGCCGGTTGTACGGTCATTTGGGTGGTCGTTGACCGATTTTCCAAGATGGCTCACTTCATTCCCCTGCCAGGGCTTCCGTCTGCACCCGAGTTGGCTAAAGACTTTATCTGCCACATCTTCCGTCTTCATGGTCTGCCTCGTCACATTGTGTCGGATCGTGGGGTACAGTTCACCTCACGTTTCTGGAGAGCCACTTGTAAGTTGCTAGACGTCACCTTGGATTTCTCCTCCCCTTACCACCCGCAGTCCAATTGACAAGTCGAGCGAATCAATCAGAATCTGACCAGTTATCTCCGGCACTTCGTTAATGCCCACCATTCTGACTGGGTGGATCTCCTGCCTTGGGCCGAATTCTCTTACAACAATCACGAGAGCGAATCTTCCTCCAAATCTCCGTTTTTTGTAGTCTTCGGTCAACACCCTCGGATCCCTGTTCCTGTCTCCATCTCTGTGGACAATCCAGCTGCGGAATCTCTGGTTAACGAATTTTCCTCCATATGGGAGAGTACCCGGTCCGCACTCATTCTGTCATCCGAGCGCATGAAGAAACATGCTGACAAAAAACGTCTGGATCCTCCTCAATTCCGTCCTGGGGATAAGGTCTGGCTTTCGTCCAAGTATGTCCGGCTCAAGATTCCTTCCTACAAGTTAGGTCCTCGGTTCATCGGTCCTTTTGAGATCATCAGTCAGATCAACCCGGTGTCCTATAAATTGAAACTCCGGCCAATTTGCGGATTCCTAACTCCTTCCATGTATCTCTCCTCAAACCGGTGGTACTTAACTCTTTTGTCAAGTCTACAGGTACACCTCCTGCTCCAGTGTCTGCTGAAGACGAATTTGAGGTAGAGAACATTCTGGCCACCAAAAGGGTAGAAAGAAAGACCTATTTTCTGGTGGATTGGAAGGGGTTTGGTCCTGAGGAGAGAACGTGGGAGCCTCGGGAGAACATCCATGCCCCTCTCATCCTAGCTAAATTTCTTTCTGGCCTAAAAAAAGGGGGGGCCTAAAGGGGGGGTACTGTAGCGCCGGCATCCCTGCCCTCTGCCAGGCAGGGACGCTGTTCCCCTGCGACAGCGTCCTCTGCCAGGCAGGGACGTCGCCCCCCTTACCCGCGCTCAGCGTCCTCCTTCCGCCCTGCTGGGGCCGCGCGCTCCTTCCCTGCTACTGGACTTTTGGCGCGCGCCCGCGCACTCCCCCGCTCTTAAAGGGGCCCGCGCATCTTTCAAAAAGGTCCCCGGCCAATGCCGGAGGACTCCACCCTATATAAAGTACTTCCTCCTTAATGGAGGTGCCCGAGCAATGTTGTTATTGCACAGTTCACTACTCTGCTTTAGCCCTCAGGGTCCGTTACCAGTTACCTGCCTGTTTCCTGCCAGTTTGCTGTCTGCTACCTGTCCGCAAGCCTGCCTGGAGGTTCGGCCGTCACATGCGGTGATCATCGGCTATTCCAGAGAATCTCGCCTGCTCACTTGGGGGCGCTCATCTGCCATCTGCCTGCAAACCTACCTGGAGGTTCGGCCGTCACATGCGGTGACCATCGGCAATTCCAGAGACTCTCGCCTGCTCACTTGGGGGCGCTCATCTGCCATCTGCCTGCAAGCCTACCTGGAGGTTCGGCCATCACATGCGGTGTCCATCGGCTATTCCAGAGACTCTCGCCTGCTCACTTGGGGGCGCTCATCTGTCATCTGCCTGCTAGCCTACCGGGAGGCTCCACCATCTCAGGTCGTATATACCTGTCCATTCAGAGACTGCCCCGGTCACTTGCCGTGACTACTCGCCTGTCCATTCAGAGACTGCCCCGGTCACTTGCCGTGACTACTCGCCTGTCTATCCAGAGACTGCCCGGTCACTTGCCGTGACTACCCGCCTGTCTATCCAGAGACTGCCCCGGTCACTTGCCGTGACTACCTGCCTGTTTATCCAGAGACTGCCCCGGTCACTTGCCGTGTCTACCTGCCTGTCTATCCAGAGACTGCCCCGGTCACTTGCCGTGTCTACCTGCCTGTCTATCCAGAGACTGCCCCGGTCACTTGCCGTGACTACCCGCCTGTCTATCCAGAGACTGCCCCGGTCACTTGCCGTGACCTCCCGCCTGTCTGTCCAGAGACTGCCCCCGTCACTTGCAGTGATTTCCTGTCCGTCTCCCCGGGCGCCACCCGCTCCTTTACAAGGAAAGCCTCCTTGTATAATAAAGCTCAGAGGTTCCGCCTCCCAGACCCGTTACAGTTTGCTCGGGCCATGGAACCGGGTGGCACCCAAACTCCCTCGCTCTCTGACCTGTGTCATGAACTGTCTCGTCAGAGGTCTCAACAGGAGTCCATCCTGGGTCACCTGCAGAATGTTAATTCCCGCCTGGACACCCTGACTACTTCACCAGCAACCACCGCGGGCGCCATGACTCGCAATCCGGCAGTTCCGCTGCTTACCAATTCCGTGGTTTCCGTTCCTGGACCTCGACTTTCAGCTCCTCCTCGGTTTGGAGGCGACCCTGCTCTGGCTCGGGGTTTCATTAACCAGTGCACCCTGCATTTTGAACTCCTGGCACACCAGTTTAACTCCGACCGGGCCAAAATTGCCTTCATCATGTCCCATCTCACCGGAGAGGCCCTGGCCTGGCTAAATCCTCTTTGGGAGAGAGAAGATCCTCTGGTGTCTGACCTGTCTGCTTTTCTCTCAGCCTTCCGGAAGGTATTCGACGAACCCGGACGGAAGACCTCCTCTGCATCATCTCTGCTGCGTCTCCGTCAGGGAAGTCTCACCGTGGGTCAATATGCCATACGGTTCCGTACCCTTGCCTCGGAGCTGGCTTGGGATAATGACGCTCTGATATCTGTCTTCTGGGAGGGTCTGTCCGGCCGTATTAAAGATGAACTTGCCGGTCGGGACATTCCAACCTTTCTCGATGACCTAATAACTCTTGCCAATCGAATTGATCTACGGTTCCAGGAGCGCGCTAAAGAGGTCACCCGTGAGAGAAGGTTTCCTCGTCTAGCTCCTTCTTTTCAGAGACCTGTAACTCCTTCCGTTTCTCCTCAGGTACACTCTTCTGAGCCTATGCAAGTCGACCAGACCAAGATGGTCAAAGCCCGTCAGGACTTACGCCGTGCCGAGGGGAGTTGCTTCTACTGTGGCAGTAAGGAGCACCGGATCCGTACCTGCCCGGAGAGGTCGGGAAACGCCTGTGTCTAGGTTCGCTCGGAGAGGTCCACCTAGACAAAAATAAATCCTCTTCATCTCTGCTGCTGTCAGTCTCAATTCTCCTCGGTGAGAACCGTTATTTCGAACTAGTCCAACTTGATTCTGGAGCAGCCGGGAATCTTGTTTCACAGGCTCTAGTAGAAAAATATCGCATTCCTACCAAACCTCTGGTTGAACCAGTATCTGTTGCTGCTGTGGATGGGGGTCTCCTACCACGTCCCATCCAACTTATCACTGAAGCCATAACCCTGCAGGTGGGAATGTTGCATTCTGAGAGCATCTCGTTTCATGTTCTGCCTGGACTCTCTCACGCTTTCTTACTAGGTCTGCCTTGGCTCCAAAAGCATGCACCCGTGCTCGACTGGCAGACTGGAGAGATCCTTCGCTGGGGACAGGACTGTCATAAAACGTGTTTGGTTCCTGTTCATCCCGTCCGTCCTTCTCCTACACCAACTAATCTACCAGGGCTCCCGATTCCATATTGGTCATTCGCTGATGTCTTTAATAAAAAGGAAGCAGAGACATTACCCCCTCACAGACCGTATGATTGCCCGATCGACCTGCTACCCGGTACTACGCCTCCCCGTGGGCGTATTTACCCATTGTCCGCTGCTGAGACCAGGTCGATGTCCGAATATATCGAGGAGAATTTGGCCAAGGGATTCATCCGGAAATCCACCTCCCCAGCGGGAGCAGGTTTCTTCTTCGTAAAAAAGAAAGACGGCTCTCTCCGTCCCTGTATTGACTACAGAGGCCTAAACTTTGATCACGGTGAAGAATAAGTACCCTCTTCCGCTCATTCCAGAATTGTTTGATCGTCTGAGGGGGGCTAGAATCTTCACCAAACTGGATCTTCGTGGGGCATATAACCTGGTCCGTATCCGTCGGGGAGATGAATGGAAGACGGCATTCAACACCCGGGACGGCCACTACGAGTATTTGGTGATGCCCTTTGGTCTCTGTAATGCTCCAGCAGTCTTTCAGGAGTTGGTCAATTGACATTTCGTAGGTTCTATGTACTGATAGTTCCTGAAACTCTAGTTTTGAATCAGTTGTCGTCAGCCATTTTACTTTCTGTCTTGCTGCAGCTATCTTGCCCTCAGTCAAAATGGAGTTTCCAGCTTGCATGTTCCCGCCCTGATTCTCTCCTTTGCTTCTTAAGCAGCCACAGCTGAGCAATCAGTGCTTCAGAATCTAGCCTGCAGTGAACCTGTGACTTGACTCCTGTAAGCCTTGGACCTTGTACTCCAGCTATTCCTACTGAGGAACTCTGAAGCACTTGTGGACTCTGAACCCTGCTCTTTGAAAGACCCACGTTTGCATGGACTTACGGTAACAGAGAAGAAGATCCTGAATCTGTATTGGAGAGTGATTGCTGAGCTTGGATTACTCTGGCCTGCTGTGTCTCCTGTTTCTGTGTCTGCAAACTGTGTGACTATTTCTGCCAACTTGTATGAAGTAATACAGGACTTTTCTATATCAAACCTGTGACTCCTGTGTTTTCATCGCACCCAAGCACAAGACGCTATATGAACTGTACTACATACATTACAAGATTCTGAAGCCAAAACGTTAGTGTCTGCTGGGTCTGGAAGGCTGTGTCTGCTGTACTGTGGATATCAGACGTCCGGTTGTACTTTCTGTGATGACAGTGGTTGTGACTTCTCACAACCATTCCAGGTGAGCAATTCCCTTAAGTTTTTTCTTTTTGCAGTGTTACCACAGGTAAACACTATTGTTTTTTTTTTTTTTTTCCTTTCTTTTCTCTTTTTTGTCTGCTGTAACTCTGGATATCAGATGTCTGGTTGAAACTTTCTGTGATGATAGTGGTTGTGACTTCTCACAACCATTCCAGGTGAGCAGTTCCCTTAATTTTTTTTTCTCTCTGCAGTGTTGCCACAGGTGAACACTATTGTTTTTTTTTCTCTCCTCTTCTTCCAGTAATCCTGTCTTAAAAGATCTGGAAAATGGAGGCCCGCATAAAGGAACTTTGCGGAGTGACTGATAATATCCTTGCAGATTTGCAGAATATAAAGACCCGTTTTACAAATCTACAGGACCTCAATAATCACAATTTGCAAGTGGTTGGACAGACTACCCAGGATTTGCGAGCCAGGATTGAGGTTCTAGAGGGGCGAGTCCAGGCTCCTGCCGTAGCCCCGAGTGCTGGGATTCCCAAGTTGCCCCCTTTTCGTTTTGGCGGTGAACGTGAGAAATTCAGGGGATTTATTAATCAATGCAATCTTTTTTTTTCTGCACATGCTTCACAATTTCCCACTGAACGATCTAAGGTGCTTACTATAATTATGTTGCTTACCAACAAGGCTTTAATGTGGGCAAACCCTCTGATTGAGACTGAGGATGATTGTTTGAATCACCTTGATGATTTTATTTCAGCCATGGGGCAGGTGTTTGATGACCCCAATCGAGGTGCAACAGCTGAAGCAGCCATGTTAGCTTTGCGCCAAGGTAAGCACTCGGTAGCTGAATATGCCTTGGATTTCAGGAGATGGGCCCTTGATACCACCTGGGACAGTTCCGCCAAAAAATCTATTTTTCGAAAGGGGTTATCTCCACTGATTAAGGATGAACTTGCTCGTGCCGACCCTCCCACTGCGTTAGGTGACTTTATTAACTACTGCATCCGTATTGATACTCGTCTGACTGAACGCAGGCAAGAGAGATGGTTCGAAAGCAATCGTACTAACCTTTTCCTACCTTCCTCTCCAGCTAAGGAACCTTTGAGTAGGATTACACGGGAACCTGAACCTGAACCCATGCAGGTAGACTCTTTACAACGACGGGTTAGTGATGCACGCAAGGAACATCGTTTTAAGGAGAATCTATGTTTCTATTGTGGTAAGTCAGGGCACTTCATTATAAACTGCCCCAGCCGTTCTCGTAAGACTACTGCAGCACTCATTCATTGTGAGTGTTGCGAGAGGGGATCTGTCAGGTCCGAGCCTCAGGCTCCAGAGAGATCTGCAGCAACAGATCTTGATTTCTCGGACTTAAACTCCGTTACCTCTGAGGACGTTGACTGTGTAAACGCTGCCATTTTTCAAGTTTCCTCAGCGGTGTCCCAGCTGAGTTGTAAGAAAAACAATTCTCATTGCTTTCTTTCCATCAAACTCTGGGTTGACTCAGCTTGGGTGTCTAGCTCTGCTATGATCGACTCAGGGGCAAGTGGAAATTTTATGGATGTCTCCTTTGCTCTGAAACAGGGAATACGTTCAGTGAAGAAGGCTACTCCAGTACAGATGGAAACTGTGGATGGCTCCCTGCTGACCTCTGGACCAGTGGATCAGGAAACAGAGCCTTTGAGGGTTCTTATGGGTAAAGATCATCAAGAGAAACTGTCCTTTATGCTTATCTCTTCTCCCCACTTTCCCATTATTCTAGGGCTACCATGGCTGCAGGCTCAGAATCCTACCATTAACTGGGAGACCAAGGAATTACACTTTCCAGAGAAACAGATGAGTCCAAAAGTTTCAGCTTGCTCTGTTCCTAAAGGAATCATGTCAGTCCCTGAACTACCAGCTGTATACCAGGACTATGTGGATTTATGTGACAAGAAGAACGCTGACCAGCTTCCTCCTCACCGTCCATATGATTGTCCAATTGAATTATTGCCTGGAGCAGAGATACCTTTTGGTAAGATCTACCCCCTGGCGGGGCCCGAGCTAAAGGCTTTAAAGGATTACATAGATGAAAATCTAGCCAAGGGCTTCATACGCCCCTCTTCATCTCCTGCAGGTGCACCCATCTTCTTTGTAAAGAAGAAAGATGGATCTCTGAGACCATGCGTAGACTATAGGGAACTCAATAAGGTTACTATTAGAAACCGTTATCCATTGCCTTTAATCCCTGAGTTATTGGAGAGAGTGCGACATGCCAAAATTTTTTCTAAACTAGATCTTCGTGGGGCCTATAACTTAGTCCGTATTAGACCTGGGGATGAATGGAAGACTGCATTCAGGTCACGCTATGGACACTTTGAATATCTAGTTATGCCTTTTGGTCTGAGTACCGCCCCAGCCACTTTCCAACACTTGGTGAATGACATCTTCAGGGATCTCCTAGATACATTCGTGGTAATTTATTTGGATGATATTCTAATTTTTTCTAACTCCACAGAGGAACATCATGGACATGTGAGAATGGTCTTGGAACGTCTAAGACAAAATCATCTTTACATCAAACTTGAAAAGTGTGAATTCCATAGGACCGAAATTCAATTTCTGGGGTATGTACTGTCTACACAAGGAATTAGTATGGATGGAAGCAAAACCCAAGCCATCAAGGATTGGCCAAGTCCTAGAAATGTGAAGGAGGTACAGCGCTTCATCGGGTTTGCCAACTTCTATAGACGTTTCATTAGAAATTTCTCTGAGGTAGTGTCACCTATCACTCAACTTACCCGGAAAGAGTCTAGGTTTTCCTGGACTCCCAAGCCCAGGAAGCATTTTCCCGTCTAAAAGATAAATTTACCACTGCACCTATCCTAGTACATCCCAACCCCGAGCTTGCCTTCATAATAGAGGTGGATGCTTCAGACTGTGCCGTTGGAGCTATACTCTCTCAGAGAACAGGTGAGAAGAATGTCTTGCATCCCTGTGCCTTCTTTTCCCAGCAGTTGTCTTCGGCTGAGAGGAACTACGATGTGGGCAATAGAGAGTTGTTGGCCATTATTGCCGCCTTCAAAGAATGGAGACACCTTCTTCAGGGAGCTGCACAGCAAATAGTCGTCCTGACAGACCATCGTAACCTTGAGTTTATCAGGTCGGCTAAGTGCCTGACTCCTCGCCAGGCTCGCTGGAATCTTTTCTTAAACCAATTTAATTTTATCATCTCTTATAGACCAGGATCGCGCAATGGAAAGGCTGATGCACTCTCTAGGATTTACTCAGCAGAGACACGTCCAATTACTCCTCCTAAGACTATTCTTCCTGACTCTAGATTCCTAGGAGTAATTCATAATCAAGACCTACTTAAGGACATCAAGGAAGCATACCATGCGGATTCCTTTTTGGCACAACCCCCAAGGGACGTAAGTCTTGTCTTTAAGAATGGTGTGTGGATTCAGGGACAACGTCTGTATATTCCTGAAACAGTCAGATTAAGAGTATTGCAACTCATTCACGATTCCAAGATAGCTGGGCATAGAGGAATTCTAAAGACACAGGAATTTCTTTCTCGTTTCTTTTGGTGGCCCACTTGCAGGAAGGATGTTTTGAATTATGTCACTTCATGTGAGGTCTGTGCAAGATGCAAAACACCTCGCTCCTCACCAACTGGTCTGTTACAGCCTCTTCCCACCCCGTCCCGCCCGTGGGGATCCATTTCTATGGACTTCATTGTGGAGTTACCAACCTCTCAGGGGAAGAACACCATTCTAGTGGTGGTTGACCGTCTAACAAAGGCAGCTCATTTTATCCCTTGTGTCGGCTTACCCACTGCAAAACAGACATCAGATTTGATGATTAAAGATGTGTTTCGCTTACATGGAGTACCGGATGAGGTTATTTCGGATCGAGGGGTGCAATTCACTTCTAGGTTTTGGCAAAATTTCTGTGCAGCATTGGACATTAAAGTAAACCTTTCTTCTGCTTTTCATCCCCAGACTAATGGACAGACCGAACGAACCAATCAAACCCTGGAGCAGTATCTCCGCTGCTTTATCTGCCACCTACAGGATGATTGGGTGGATCTACTTCCATTAGCTGAGTTCTCGTATAACAACTCTCAGAGTGCCTCCACTAAACAGTCTCCTTTTTACTCTAATCTAGGTTATCATCCTAACATTCTACCACGATTTCCCATAGAAACGCCTTTACCAGCAGTGGCTGAAAGAATCACGTCTTTACAGAAGAATATGGATCTTCTAAAGGAAAATCTGGAATCGGCTCAAGAAAGGTACAAGAAAGCAGCAGATAAATTTCGTAAACCTGCACCAGCTTTCAAGGTAGGAGACTTGGTCTGGCTGTCAACCAGAAATCTTAAGTTAAGGATTCCATCGTCTAAGTTGGGACATAAGTACATTGGACCCTATAAAATCAGTAAAATTATAAGTGCCGTTGCTTGTCGTCTTCAACTGCCCAGAACTATGAGAATCCACCCTGTCTTTCATGTATCCCTACTAAAGGCTGCGACACCCAATACGTTTCCTGGACGTTCCTCTCCTTGCCCTGACCCAGTGCTAGTCGATGGTCAGGAAGAATTTGTGGTGGAAAGGATTTTAGATTCCAGGTTGTATAGAAATCAGTTACAATATCTGATTAAATGGCAGGGCTACCCAGTGGAGGACAACTCATGGGAACCGGTCAATAACGTTAATGCTCCTCGCTTGCTCCGTCAGTTTCATCAGAGGTACCCACACAAGCCTGGTCTGAGGTCATCCGGAGGTTGTCCTTAAGGGGGGAGTAATGTAAGGTTCTATGTATATATTCCTGAAACTCAGTTTGTTCGTCAGCCATTTTACTTTCTGTCTTGCTGCAGCTATCTTGCCCTCAGTCAAAATGGAGTTTCCAGCTTGCATGTTCCCGCCCTGATTCTCTCCTTTGCTTCTTAAGCAGCCACAGCTGAGCAATCAGTGCTTCAGAATCTAGCCTGCAGTGAACCTGTGACTTGACTCCTGTAAGCCTTGGACCTTGTACTCCAGCTATTCCTACTGAGGAACTCTGAAGCACTTGTGGACTCTGAACCCTGCTCTTTGAAAGACCCACGTTTGCATGGACTTACGGTAACAGAGAAGAAGATCCTGAATCTGTATTGGAGAGTGATTGCTGAGCTTGGATTACTCTGGCCTGCTGTGTCTCCTGTTTCTGTGTCTGCAAACTGTGTGACTATTTCTGCCAACTTGTATGAAGTAATACAGGACTTTTCTATATCAAACCTGTGACTCCTGTGTTTTCATCGCACCCAAGCACAAGACGCTATATGAACTGTACTACATAATTACACACTGAACTTACCCTGCGTGGATGTCAGAACATCTGTCTTTCTCGGATCTCCACTCAAGGGCTGCTTGTCAGGCTGCCGGCTCAGCAGAACGACCTCTTGCAACTCATAAGTGTGCCTTTGAGCACCGTTCCGTTTTTGCTACACATTTCTAGCAGGCCACGAATGGATCCGGAGAAAGCTGCATCGAGAAATGGCCCCCGGAGGGATTGAAGGCCATCGCGGTTCCGGATTCGCCAATTATTACGCTTTCATACCCATTCTCTTCCGGACTGCTCCAATCTCGCGTACGCAAGGATCAAATCCAAACAGTACGCCCAAGCAGAGGAGGTTTCTTTCTTTAAAAAAAGACGGCTCTCTCCGTCCCGTGTGATGACCCGAGGCAACAAGATTCTTCCTGGAGGTGGAAGCTTCCTCTTCATTGGAGCGTCGGAGGGGTACTACTCAAATCTTCACCGAATGGATCTTGGGCTTTTTAAACTGTTCCCTATCTTCATGATGCGCATTACATCCAGGAGGACACGAGTATTGATCTGGCCATGAATGCTCAGCAGTTTGAGGAGTGGTCAATGACATCTTTCGGGACCTTCTCTACTCCTGCGTTGTGGTGTACCTAGACGACATCTTGGTCTTCTCTCCGGATCTCCAGTCTCATCGGAGGGATGTTCGTCGGGTTCTGCTCAGGGCAGAATCACCTCTTCGCCAAATATGAGAAGTGCCTCTTTGAGCAGACCTCGCTTCCGTTTTTGGGCTACATAATTTCTAGACAGGCCTACGAATGGATCCGGAGAAACTGTCTGCCATCGAGAAATGGCCCCGACCGGAGGGGTTGAAGGCCATTCAGCGGTTCCTGGGATTCGCCAATTATTACCGCCTTTTCATACCGCACTTCTCTTCCGGACTGCTCCAATCTCCGCGCTCACCGCAAGGATGCTAATCCCAAACAGTGGACGCCCGAAGCAGAGGAGGCCTTTCTTTCTTTAAAACAGGCCTTCTCTTCGCTCCAGTGCTGCCATCGTCCGGACGGCAACAAGCAGTTCTTCCTGGAGGTGGACGCTTCCTCTTCTGGAGCCGGAGCGGTACTTACTCAAAAATCTTCATCCTGGAGGATGGTATTTTGCGGCTTCTTCTCCAAACTCTTCTCCTCTTCGAGCGCAATTACTCCATAGGAGACCGAGAGTTATTGGCCATCAAGCTGGCATTGGAGGAGTGGCGTTACCTACTCGAGGGGGCTCTTCATCCGGTAATCATTTACACTGACCACAAAAATCTGGCTTACCTCCAGCATGCCCAGAGACTTAACCCTCGCCAAGCCCGGTGGTCCTTGTTTTTTGCCCGCTTTGATTTTCTCTTACATTTTCGCCCGGCCGACAAGAACATCAAGGCGGACGCCTTGTCCCGGTCCTTCCTGGTGTCGGATCTCGAGGAGGAACCTAAACATATCATCGATCCCGCCAGAGTGATGCAGGTGGCTCCCGTGAGTCTAAATCGTCTCCCTCCTGGTAAGACGTTCGTATCGGTAACCGATCGGGAGAGAATCCTACACTGGGGTCATTCGTCTAAACTAGCTGGCCACGCTGGTCAGAAAAAGACCCTCCAGCTCATTACTCGGCATTACTGGTGGCCTACCCTGCACAAGGACGTAATAGACTTTGTTTCTGCCTGTGTCTCCTGTGCCCGCAACAAAGTTCCGAGACACCTGCCTGCCGGCCGTCTTCTTCCGCTTCCTGTACCCGCTGCCCCTGGCAGCATATAGCCATGGACTTCATAACAGATCTGCCCGTCTCTGCCGGTTGTACGGTCATTTGGGTGGTCGTTGACCGATTTTCCAAGATGGCTCACTTCATTCCCCTGCCAGGGCTTCCGTCTGCACCCGAGTTGGCTAAAGACTTTATCCGCCACATCTTCCGTCTTCATGGTCTGCCTCGTCACATTGTGTCGGATCGTGGGGTACAGTTCACCTCACGTTTCTGGAGAGCCACTTGTAAGTTGCTAGACGTCACCTTGGATTTCTCCTCCGCTTACCACCCGCAGTCCAATGGACAAGTCGAGCGAATCAATCAGAATCTGACCAGTTATCTCCGGCACTTCGTTAATGCCCACCATTCTGACTGGGTGGATCTCCTGCCTTGGGCCGAATTCTCTTACAACAATCACGAGAGCGAATCTTCCTCCAAATCTCCGTTTTTTGTAGTCTTCGGTCAACACCCTCGGATCCCTGTTCCTGTCTCCATCTCTGTGGACAATCCAGCTGCGGAATCTCTGGTTAACGAATTTTCCTCCATATGGAGAGTACCCGGTCCGCACTCATTCTGTCATCCGAGCGCATGAAGAAACATGCTGACAAAAAACGTCTGGATCCTCCTCAATTCCGTCCTGGGGATAAGGTCTGGCTTTCGTCCAAGTATGTCCGGCTCAAGATTCCTTCCTACAAGTTAGGTCCTCGGTTCATCGGTCCTTTTGAGATCATCAGTCAGATCAACCCGGTGTCCTATAAATTGAAACTCCCGGCCAATTTGCGGATTCCTAACTCCTTCCATGTATCTCTCCTCAAACCGGTGGTACTTAACTCTTTTGTCAAGTCTACAGGTACACCTCCTGCTCCAGTGTCTGCTGAAGACGAATTTGAGGTAGAGAACATTCTGGCCACCAAAAGGGTAGAAAGAAAGACCTATTTCTGGTGGATTGGAAGGGGTTTGGTCCTGAGGAGAGAACGTGGGAGCCTCGGGAGAACATCCATGCCCTCTCATCCTAGCTAAATTTCTTTCTGGCCTAAAAAAAGGGGGGGGCCTAAAGGGGGGGTACTGTAGCGCCGGCATCCCTGCCCTCTGCCAGGCAGGGACGCTGTTCCCCTGCGACAGCGTCCTCTGCCAGGCAGGGACGTCGCCCCCCTTACCCGCGCTCAGCGTCCTCCTTCCGCCCTGCTGGGGCCGCGCGCTCCTTCCCTGCTACTGGACTTTTGGCGCGCGCCCGGCACTCCCCCGCTCTTAAAGGGGCCATGCGCATCTTTCAAAAAGGTCCCCGGCCAATGCCGGAGGACTCCACCCTATATAAAGTACTTCCTCCTTAATGGAGGTGCCCGAGCAATGTTGTTATTGCACAGTTCACTACTCTGCTTTAGCCCTCAGGGTCCGTTACCAGTTACCTGCCTGTTTCCTGCCAGTTTGCTGTCTGCTACCTGTCCGCAAGCCTGCCTGGAGGTTCGGCCGTCACATGCGGTGATCATCGGCTATTCCAGAGAATCTCGCCTGCTCACTTGGGGGCGCTCATCTGCCATCTGCCTGCAAACCTACCTGGAGGTTCGGCCGTCACATGCGGTGACCATCGGCAATTCCAGAGACTCTCGCCTGCTCACTTGGGGGCGCTCATCTGCCATCTGCCTGCAAGCCTACCTGGAGGTTCGGCCATCACATGCGGTGTCCATCGGCTATTCCAGAGACTCTCGCCTGCTCACTTGGGGGCGCTCATCTGTCATCTGCCTGCTAGCCTACCGGGAGGCTCCACCATCTCAGGTCGTATATACCTGTCCATTCAGAGACTGCCCTGGTCACTTGCCGTGACTACTCGCCTGTCCATTCAGAGACTGCCCCGGTCACTTCCGTGACTACTCGCCTGTCTATCCAGAGACTGCCCCGGTCACTTGCCGTGACTACCCGCCTGTCTATCCAGAGACTGCCCCGGTCACTTGCCGTGACTACCTGCCTGTTTATCCAGAGACTGCCCCGGTCACTTGCCGTGTCTACCTGCCTGTCTATCCAGAGACTGCCCCGGTCACTTGCCGTGTCTACCTGCCTGTCTATCCAGAGACTGCCCCGGTCACTTGCCGTGACTACCCGCCTGTCTATCCAGAGACTGCCCCGGTCACTTGCCGTGACCTCCCGCCTGTCTGTCCAGAGACTGCCCCGTCACTTGCAGTGATTTCCTGTCCGTCTCCCCGGGCGCCACCCGCTCCTTTACAAGGAAAGCCTCCTTGTATAATAAAGCTCAGAGGTTCCGCCTCCCAGACCCGTTACAGTTTGCTCGGGCCATGGAACCGGGTGGCACCCAAACTCCCTCGCTCTCTGACCTGTGTCATGAACTGTCTCGTCAGAGGTCTCAACAGGAGTCCATCCTGGGTCACCTGCAGAATGTTAATTCCCGCCTGGACACCCTGACTACTTCACCAGCAACCACCGCGGGCGCCATGACTCGCAATCCGGCAGTTCCGCTGCTTACCAATTCCGTGGTTTCCGTTCCTGGACCTCGACTTTCAGCTCCTCCTCGGTTTGGAGGCGACCCTGCTCTGGCTCGGGGTTTCATGAACCAGTGCACCCTGCATTTTGAACTCCTGGCACACCAGTTTAACTCCGACAGGGCCAAAATTGCCTTCATCATGTCCCATCTCACCGGAGAGGCCCTGGCCTGGCTAAATCCTCTTTGGGAGAGAGAAGATCCTCTGGTGTCTGACCTGTCTGCTTTTCTCTCAGCCTTCCGGAAGGTATTCGACGAACCCGGACGGAAGACCTCCTCTGCATCATCTCTGCTGCGTCTCCGTCAGGGAAGTCTCACCGTGGGTCAATATGCCATACGGTTCCGTACCCTTGCCTCGGAGCTGGCTTGGGATAATGACGCTCTGATATCTGTCTTCTGGGAGGGTCTGTCCGGCCGTATTAAAGATGAACTTGCCGGTCGGGACATTCCAACCTTTCTCGATGACCTAATAACTCTTGCCAATCAAATTGATCTACGGTTCCAGGAGCGCGCTAAAGAGGTCACCCGTGAGAGAAGGTTTCCTCGTCTAGCTCCTTCTTTTCAGAGACCTGTAACTCCTTCCGTTTCTCCTCAGGTACACTCTTCTGAGCCTATGCAAGTCGACCAGACCAAGATGGTCAAAGCCCGTCAGGACTTACGCCGTGCCGAGGGGAGTTGCTTCTACTGTGGCAGTAAGGAGCACCGGATCCGTACCTGCCCGGAGAGGTCGGGAAACGCCTGTGTCTAGGTTCGCTCGGAGAGGTCCACCTAGACAAAAATAAATCCTCTTCATCTCTGCTGCTGTCAGTCTCAATTCTCCTCGGTGAGAACCGTTATTTCGAACTAGCCCAACTTGATTCTGGAGCAGCCGGGAATTTTGTTTCACAGGCTCTAGTAGAAAAATATCGCATTCCTACCAAACCTCTGGTTGAACCAGTATCTGTTGCTGCTGTGGATGGGGGTCTCCTACCACGTCCCATCCAACTTATCACTGAAGCCATAACCCTGCAGGTGGGAATGTTGCATTCTGAGAGCATCTCGTTTCATGTTCTGCCTGGACTCTCTCACGCTTTCTTACTAGGTCTGCCTTGGCTCCAAAAGCATGCACCCGTGCTCGACTGGCAGACTGGAGAGATCCTTCGCTGGGGACAGGACTGTCATAAAACGTGTTTGGTTCCTGTTCATCCCGTCCGTCCTTCTCCTACACCAACTAATCTACCAGGGCTCCCGATTCCATATTGGTCATTCGCTGATGTCTTTAATAAAAAGGAAGCAGAGACATTACCCCTCACAGACCGTATGATTGCCCGATCGACCTGCTACCCGGTACTACGCCTCCCCGTGGGCGTATTTACCCATTGTCCGCTGCTGAGACCAGGTCGATGTCCGAATATATCGAGGAGAATTTGGCCAAGGGATTCATCCGGAAATCCACCTCCCCAGTGGGAGCAGGTTTCTTCTTCGTAAAAAAGAAAGACGGCTCTCTCCGTCCCTGTATTGACTACAGAGGCCTAAATTTGATCACGGTGAAGAATAAGTACCCTCTTCCGCTCATTCCAGAATTGTTTGATCGTCTGAGGGGGGCTAGAATCTTCACCAAACTGGATCTTCGTGGGGCATATAACCTGGTCCGTATCATCGGGGAGATGAATGGAAGACGGCATTCAACACCCGGGACGGCCACTACGAGTATTTGGTGATGCCCTTTGGTCTCTGTAATGCTCCAGCAGTCTTTCAGGAGTTGGTCAATGACATTGTAAGGTTCTATGTATATATTCCTGAAACTCAGTTTGTTCGTCAGCCATTTTACTTTCTGTCTTGCTGCAGCTATCTTGCCCTCAGTCAAAATGGAGTTTCCAGCTTGCATGTTCCCGCCCTGATTCTCTCCTTTGCTTCTTAAGCAGCCACAGCTGAGCAATCAGTGCTTCAGAATCTAGCCTGCAGTGAACCTGTGACTTGACTCCTGTAAGCCTTGGACCTTGTACTCCAGCTATTCCTACTGAGGAACTCTGAAGCACTTGTGGACTCTGAACCCTGCTCTTTGAAAGACCCACGTTTGCATGGACTTACGGTAACAGAGAAGAAGATCTGAATCTGTATTGGAGAGTGATTGCTGAGCTTGGATTACTCTGGCCTGCTGTGTCTCCTGTTTCTGTGTCTGCAAACTGTGTGACTATTTCTGCCAACTTGTATGAAGTAATACAGGACTTTTCTATATCAAACCTGTGACTCCTGTGTTTTCATCGCACCCAAGCACAAGACGCTATATGAACTGTACTACATACATTACAGACATCTTCCGGGACCTTCTCTACTCCTGCGTTGTGGTGTACCTAGATGACATCTTGGTCTTCTCTCCGGATCTCCAGTCTCACCGGAGGGATGTTCGTCAGGTTCTGCTCAGGCTCAGGCAGAATCACCTCTTCGCCAAATATGAGAAGTGCCTCTTTGAGCAGACCTCGCTTCCGTTTTTGGGCTACATCATTTCTCAGACAGGCCTACGAATGGATCCGGAGAAACTGTCTGCCATCGAGAAATGGCCCCGACCGGAGGGGTTGAAGGCCATTCAGCGGTTCCTGGGATTCGCCAATTATTACCGCCTTTTCATACCGCACTTCTCTTCCCGGACTGCTCCAATCTCCGCGCTCACCCGCAAGGATGCTAATCCCAAACAGTGGACGCCCGAAGCAGAGGAGGCCTTTCTTTCTTTAAAACAGGCCTTCTCTTCCGCTCCAGTGCTGCATCGCCCGGACGGCAACAAGCAGTTCTTCCTGGAGGTGGACGCTTCCTCTTCTGGAGCCGGAGCGGTACTTACTCAAAAATCTTCATCCGGGAGGATGGTATCTTGCGGCTTCTTCTCCAAACTCTTCTCCTTTTTCTGAGCGCAATTACTCCATAGGAGACCGAGAGTTATTGGCCATCAAGCTGGCATTGGAGGAGTGGCGTTACCTACTCGAGGGGGCTCTTCATCCGGTAATCATTTACACTGACCACAAAAATCTGGCTTACCTCCAGCATGCCCAGAGACTTAACCCTCGCCAAGCCCGGTGGTCCTTGTTTTTTGCCCGCTTTGATTTTCTCTTACATTTTCGCCCGGCCGACAAGAACATCAAGGCGGACGCCTTGTCCCGGTCCTTCCTGGTGTCGGATCTCGAGGAGGAACCTAAACATATCATCGATCCCGCCAGAGTGATGCAGGTGGCTCCCGTGAGTCTAAATCGTCTCCCTCCTGGTAAGACGTTCGTATCGGTAACCGATCGGGAGAGAATCCTACACTGGGGTCATTCGTCTAAACTAGCTGGCCACGCTGGTCAGAAAAAGACCCTCCAGCTCATTACTCGGCATTACTGGTGGCCTACCCTGCACAAGGACGTAATAGACTTTGTTTCTGCCTGTGTCTCCTGTGCCCGCAACAAAGTTCCGAGACACCTGCCTGCCGGCCGTCTTCTTCCGCTTCCTGTACCCGCTGCCCCTGGCAGCATATAGCCATGGACTTCATAACAGATCTGCCCGTCTCTGCCGGTTGTACGGTCATTTGGGTGGTCGTTGACCATTTTCCAAGATGGCTCACTTCATTCCCCTGCCAGGGCTTCCGTCTGCACCCAAGTTGGCTAAAGACTTTATCCGCCACATCTTCCGTCTTCATGGTCTGCCTCGTCACATTGTGTCGGATCGTGGGGTACAGTTCACCTCACGTTTCTGGAGAGCCACTTGTAAGTTGCTAGACGTCACCTTGGATTTCTCCTCCGCTTACCACCCGCAGTCCAATGGACAAGTCGAGCGAATCAATCAGAATCTGACCAGTTATCTCCGGCACTTCGTTAATGCCCACCATTCTGACTGGGTGGATCTCCTGCCTTGGGCCGAATTCTCTTACAACAATCACGAGAGCGAATCTTCCTCCAAATCTCCGTTTTTTGTAGTCTTCGGTCAACACCCTCGGATCCCTGTTCCTGTCTCCATCTCTGTGGACAATCCAGCTGCGGAATCTCTGGTTAACGAATTTTCCTCCATATGGGAGAGTACCCGGTCCGCACTCATTCTGTCATCCGAGCGCATGAAGAAACATGCTGACAAAAAACGTCTGGATCCTCCTCAATTCCGTCCTGGGGATAAGGTCTGGCTTTCGTCCAAGTATGTCCGGCTCAAGATTCCTTCCTACAAGTTAGGTCCTCGGTTCATCGGTCCTTTTGAGATCATCAGTCAGATCAACCCGGTGTCCTATAAATTGAAACTCCCGGCCAATTTGCGGATTCCTAACTCCTTCCATGTATCTCTCCTCAAACCGGTGGTACTTAACTCTTTTGTCAAGTCTACAGGTACACCTCCTGCTCCAGTGTCTGCTGAAGACGAATTTGAGGTAGAGAACATTCTGGCCACCAAAAGGGTAGGAAGAAAGACCTATTTTCTGGTGGATTGGAAGGGGTTTGGTCCTGAGGAGAGAACGTGGGAGCCTCGGGAGAACATCCATGCCCCTCTCATCCTAGCTAAATTTCTTTCTGGCCTAAAAAAGGGGGGGCCTAAAGGGGGGGGTACTGTAGCGCCGGCGTCCCTGCCCTCTGCCAGGCAGGGACGCTGTTCCCCTGCGACAGCGTCCTCTGCCAGGCAGGGACGTCGCCCCCCCTTACCCGCGCTCAGCGTCCTCCTTCCGCCCTGCTGGGGCCGCGCGCTCCTTCCCTGCTACTGGACTTAGGGCGCGCGCCCGCGCGCTCCCCCGCTCTTAAAAGGGCCGCGCGCATCTTTCAAAAAGGTCCCCGGCCAATGCCGGAGGACTCCACCCTATATAAAGTACTTCCTCCTTAATGGAGGTGCCCGAGCAATGTTGTTATTGCACAGTTCACTACTCTGCTTTAGCCCTCAGGGTCCGTTACCAGTTACCTGCCTGTTTCCTGCCAGTTTGCTGTCTGCTACCTGTCCGCAAGCCTGCCTGGAGGTTCGGCCGTCACATGCGGTGACCATCGGCTATTCCAGAGAATCTCGCCTGCTCACTTGGGGGTGCTCATCTGCCATCTGCCTGCAAACCTACCTGGAGGTTCGGCCGTCACATGCGGTGACCATCGGCAATTCCAGAGACTCTCGCCTGCTCACTTGGGGGCGCTCATCTGCCATCTGCCTGCAAGCCTACCTGGAGGTTCGGCCATCACATGCGGTGTCCATCGGCTATTCCAGAGACTCTCGCCTGCTCACTTGGGGGTGCTCATCTGTCATCTGCCTGCTAGCCTACCGGGAGGCTCCACCATCTCAGGTCGTATATACCTGTCCATTCAGAGACTGCCCCGGTCACTTGCCGTGACTACTCGCCTGTCCATTCAGAGACTGCCCCGGTCACTTGCCGTGACTACTCGCCTGTCTATCCAGAGACTGCCCCGGTCACTTGCCGTGACTACCCGCCTGTCTATCCAGAGACTGCCCCGGTCACTTGCCGTGACTACCTGCCTGTTTATCCAGAGACTGCCCCGGTCACTTGCCGTGACTACCTGCCTGTTTATCCAGAGACTGCCCCGGTCACTTGCCGTGTCTACCTGCCTGTCTATCCAGAAACTGCCCCGGTCGCTTGCCGTGACTACCCGCCTGTCTATCCAGAGACTGCCCCGGTCACTTGCCGTGACCTCCCGCCTGTCTGTCCAGAGACTGCCCCCGTCACTTGCGGTGATTTCCCGTCCGTCTCCCCGGGCGCCACCCGCTCCTTTACAAGGAAAGCCTCCTTGTATAATAAAGCTCAGAGGTTCCGCCTCCCAGACCCGTTACATGAGCGTGTGTTTTTTGCAGGTACTTTTGAATGACATCATTCATTTTATCGTGTGATGTACTAGAAAGCGTGGAAAAATGTAAAATTGCATAAAAAGTACAATTCCACAATTGTTTATTTTTTTCTTATTATTTAACATGATCACTATACAGTAAAAATGATCTGATTCTCCAGGTTAGTACGAATATGGATATATCAAACATGTATAGTTTTATTTTCTTTATTTAAGTGGTGGAAAAAATTTGGAAATTTGTAAAAATAAAAATGTTGCATGTGTTGCACTTTTCCGAGACCAATAACGTCTTAAATTTTTGGTCGATGGAGCAGTGTGAGGGCTTTTTTTTTGCACGCTGAGTTGATGTTTTTATTGATACCATTTTGGGGTATATACAATGTTTTAATTGCCTCTTATTGCATTTTTTTTGCAGCGTTGCAAAATCCAAAAAAACGTAATTTAGGCATTTAGATTCTTTATTCTGATTACGACATTTGCCAATCGGGTTAATTAATTTTATATTTTTATACATTGGACTTTGATGAAAGCAGCGATAACCAAATATCTGTATTTTTGTATTTATTATTTATTTCTTTATTGGGGGAGAAGCGGTGATTTGAACTAATATATATATTTTTTTCATATTTTTTAAAACTTTTTTTTTCACTTTCTATATTTGTTAGTCCCCTTAGAGGTCTTGAACCAGAGATCATTCGATTGCTTGTACTATACACAGCAATATTACAGTACGGCTGAGTATAGTATGGCCTCCTATGAATGCCAGCCATGGGCTGTCTTTCACAGGAGAACAGTCATGAGAGGCACAGGGTCTTCAGCAGACCCCGGGCCATCATGTCACAGGCACGCTGATGGGCACATAGAATGATACTCGTATATAAATCATATGTACATATAGAGGCACAACAATGCACCACCCCACCAGACCTAAAAGTATGCAAGCAATATGTATAGGTAAAGCAATAATATATATATATATATATATATATATAATATATATGTATATAGTACAGACCAAAAGTTTGGACACACCTTCTCATTCAACGATTTTTCTGTATTTTCATGACTGTGAAAATTGTAGTATCACGCTGAAGGCATCAAAACTATGAATTAACACATGTGGAATTATACATTACACTTTACAAAAAATGTGAAACAACTGAAAATATGTCTTATATTCTATGTTCTTCAAAGTAGCCACCTTTTGCTTTGATTACTGCTTTGCACGCAGAAAAGGTGAACGGATGGACTCTACATGCTTGGTTTCACACTTTTTTGTAAAGTGTAATGTATAATTCCACATGTGTTAATTCATAGTTTTGATGCCTTCAGTGTGATTCTACAATTTTCATAGTCATGAAAATACAGAAAAATCTTTGAATGAGAAAGTGTGTCCAAACTTTTGGTCTGTACTGTATATACATATACACAGAGGCAAAGCAATGGAATACCCCAGATGTAATAGCCTGAAAATGGGGAAGGGGGTAACGATCTATAAGGAGGTGGATGTAGGTGACCTAAACAGCTAATATATACATATATAAATCATCTGCATATATAGAGGCAAAGCATAGAACTATCCCACCAACCCTAAAAGTATATAAGAAGCATATATATGTAAAGGCAAAGTGATGAACCACCCCAGGTGTAATAGCCTGCAGATGGAAGGAGGGAGGAAGGTCTAAAAGGTGGTGGGTGTAAGTCACCTAGGCCACGCAGTCAAGGGGTCAAGCCGAGCAGTCATGAAGAGTCCATGATAAAGGGGAGAGAGTCCCAAGACCAGGGAGAGGTGGGAGAGACCCCATGCGTATCGTTGCAAAAGCAACTTCATCAGGGGAAGTGTGGTGGGTGTGTCAGTCAGTCAGACTTTATATAAGCCAAGTAATCAACCAGAAAATGGTTACCGGTGAGCAAGAAAGGCTGGTTGCTGGTAGCAGAGTTGAAGAAAAAATAAATAAATAAATAAAATAATATTGGATGCGGTACATGGAAGAATCAGAGCATGTGCATAGATCAACTCCCAGGGCATCTGCCAGTGTAGAGAGAGACACAAGTAGTATCGTGAGTTCAGGAAAAAGCCTGCACATGCGCACAGAGCAGTATACAGCACATCAGCTGACAAGTGACTCATGATGACAATGTGCGCATGGACGTTAGAACTCAACGTCCATAGCTGAATGACAGGTATAAAAATCTCAGTCAGGGCTGACGCATGCGCAAATAATAGCAAGAGAAATGAAAAAATAGAAAAAAAATAAAATAAAAATTTTAAAAAAGGATACACTCCTGCGCAATGAAAATAGTTGTCCAGCAAAGAACAAAGAAGCGCTGGCAGAGTCCAAGTGCGCAGAATGTTGTGGGAAATACCACCTTGTACAGAATGCATATGGTCAAGACTCCCATATATATCACTGACAGATTATTGGCATGGCCATATGCAAAGTGCAGGAACAGGGCTGAAACAATGCCCCTGTAGTGTGAATGGGTATAAATGAAAAAAGACCCAGATCCCAAGTTTGACAGACCATGGTCTGGAGAGATGAACTCAGTACCTCCCATTTTAGGATATAAGCGGAAGCAATCATATAGACAAATAGAAAGTGTATATACATTACACAACTACAAGAAAAATATATGAAGGACAGAAGCAAATAAGGGCAAAAATCTATCCATATGCAAGAGGATATGTTTATTATGTGAGCCCAGTCAGACCAAGGAGTAAAATAGCCACAATAAGGAGTCCAAAGTACATAGGAAATGACACAGGATGCTTGCAATTGTAAAAATCCAGGAGAAAAGAGCAAAAGGGCAATATTCTGAATGTTACTGACATTGGTCCATAAAATGGATATGGAGGGCCCTGAAAGGAAATATTAAAAAAAAAAGGTATGTGAGTTCAAGCTCCTCATTGAGACCGGATGGAGCCATGCTCTGTAAGTTGTATATCCAGCGGGCTTCTGTTTGTAGTAATAGGCGTTGATAATTGCCACCTCTACCTCTGCAGTTAAAAAGCTTTTATAAGGATAGAGCTTGGCGGTCCACCGCAAGGCGTCCTACTGCCACTCACAGCCCCTGTGCCTTGGGGTGCCTCCCCGATGCTCTTCACTGATTGTCCCGGGGGCCCGAAGCATTTCCTTTGAAAAAATTAAGTGTCCAAAGTACAGGTGGTGTAGCTTGCTTAACAGCTGGGTTAATCCGCTGACTAGCAGACACTGCTACTAGGCACAAAATTATTGTCAATTTTTCGGAAAAACCGAACTCTTCAAAATCTAGTTGCCCCCAGCAACACAACTCTCAAGTCCTTATCTTCATCTGCAAGCCGGATAAATTCTAATCCGGGTTGTTTTACATGTAGAACCTCTAAGTGTTTTATGTTGCGTCTCTGTTATGAATGGGGTGCAAGAATTTCAATCTCGTACCACAGGCAGCATTTTTAAAATAAACTGTCATTTCAATTGCCAATCGTGCTACATTATTTATTTAATTGAGTGTGGTTGTGGGTTGCAGTACATCGGTCGGACGATACAAACGATGCATGCAAGGCTCAACAAGCAGCGTCAAAATATCCGAAATGGTTCATGCTACACAGTCTCTCAAAACATTTCACCCTAGTGCACCAAAACAATTTGAATTTGTTAAAACTCACTGTTATTGACCAGATACCACATGATATGCCTGATCGGATAATAATCTAATAAGAAGGGAGAGTTTCTGGATTTTTAAACTTGGTACACTGGCCCCTGAGGGGTTAAACCTCACTATTGAAAAAGTCACGTAATATATGCATTTTGTTATTTATTTATTTATTTATTTTCATTTATTTTTCCTTGTGTACATTGTTTTTATGTCGTTTTTACGTTGGTTTTATTCAATTTATCTGTGTTTTGTTTTTTGTTTTTTTTCTTTTTTGCAGTCATATTTGCATTTTTAATCATGTGGGTGTTCTGATTAATTGCCTTTTAATTTTCATTTGCTGCTCCACCTTTATATAGCTTTCCTACTCCATTCTATGTATAACTGCCACCTGAGGAAGACGGAGCTATTCCGTTGAAACGCGTTGTGGATATCAATAAATTAAGACTTTTTAATATCAGCTGAATTGCGTCCCTCGCACTCCTTATGACCGGATTGCTTTATCATCACTTATGTCTGATCCTCTCTTGAGGTACCCGGCCGGAGCTGCAGCGGACAACCTTAATCTCATCTGCCTTTATCGCCAGCCTTGCGCTCCTTTGAAACCGTCTATCTGAATTTGGTTGCAAAATTATTGTCTGGGTTAGATGCAGTTAAAAATTTGTAATTAGATCTACAGCCGGTGGCTACTCCGCTGACTAGCAGACACTGCTACTAGGCCCAAAATTATTGTCCAGGCAAGATGCAGTTAAAAATTTGTAATTATATCTACAGCCGGTGGCTACTCCGCTGACTAGCAGACACTCAAGCTTTGGAGCAGACCTCTGATTCCCAGGCTATAGTATGAGTAAACAGCTCTAGTCTTCACACTCAACCATCTGTGTTACCCCAAGCCATAGTGTATGTAGTTTCTTACGGTTAAAAGGGGGGTGGGGAAATACCCAACCCACCTGTAATTGACAATGCCAATGTCACGTAAAACACAGCAAGGGGACTCCAAAAAGAGTCTCCATTTTTTCCAAAAATTTGGGGCACAGACACCACTTAAGTAGCATCAATTGCCCCAGAGTTGCTTAAAATGGTTGGTGAGGTGATTTTACCAAATCCTCAAGCTTTTACTCTCCCCAGGATGACACAGGGGTAGAAAAGTCTTTGCGGATCCATGATTTGTTCATCTTTATGAACGTGAGTCTGTCTACATTCTCAGTGGACAGCCATGTGCGCTTATCTGTCAGACTCAGCACACCACCAGCAGCGCTGAACACACGTTCAGAGAGAACAAAAATTATTATTAATTTGAAAGCTGGTGTAGCTAAGTATAGATGGCCTATTAGAATGAGTATCACACACTGCTACAGGCCCAAAATTATTCTACAGGCAAGATGCAGCTAAAAATAATTATTAATTTGAAAGCTGGTGGAGCTTAGTATAGATGGCCTATTAGAATGAGTACCACAAACTGCTACAGGCCCAAAATTATTCTACAGGCAAGATGCAGCTAAAAATAATTATTAATTTGAAAGCTGGTGGAGCTTAGTATAGATGGCCTATTAGAAAGAGTACCACACACTGCTACAGGCCCAAAATTATTCTACAGGCAAGATGCAGCTAAAAATAATTATTAATTTGAAAGCTGGTGGAGCTTAGTATAGATGGCCTATTAGAATGAGTACCACACACTGCTACAGGCCCAAAATTATTCTACAGGCAAGATGCAGCTAAAAATAATTATTAATTTGAAAGCTGGTGGAGCTTAGTATAGATGGCCTATTAGAATGAGTACCACACACTGCTACAGGCCCAAAATTATTCTACAGGCAAGATGCAGCTAAAAAAGCTGGTGGAGCTTAGTATAGATGGCCTATTAGAATGAGTACCACACACTGCTACAGGCCCAAAATTATTCTACAGGCAAGATGCAGCTAAAAATAATTATTAATTTGAAAGCTGGTGGAGCTTAGTATGGATGGCCTATTAGAATGAGTACCACACACTGCTAAAGGCCCAAAATTATTCTACAGGCAAGATGCAGCTAAAAATAATTATTAATTTGAAAGCTGGTGGAGCTTAGTATAGATGGCCTATTAGAATGAGTACCACACACTGCTACAGGCCCAAAATTATTCTACAGGCAAGATGCAGCTAAAAATAATTATTAATTTGAAAGCTGGTGGAGCTTAGTATAGATGGCCTATTAGAATGAGTACCACACACTGCTACAGGCTCAAAATTATTCTACAGGCAAGATGCAGCTAAAAATAATTATAAAATTGAAAGCTGGTGGAGCTTAGTATAGATGGCCTATTAGAATGAGTACCACACACTGCTACAGGCCCAAAATTATTCTACAGGCAAGATGCAGCTAAAAATAATTATTAATTTGAAAGCTGGTGGAGCTTAGTATAGATGGCCTATTAGAATGAGTACCACACACTGCTACAGGCTCAAAATTATTCTACAGGCAAGATGCAGCTAAAAATAATTATAAAATTGAAAGCTGGTGGAGCTTAGTATAGATGGCCTATTAGAAAGAGTACCACACACTGCTACAGGCCCAAAATTATTCTACAGGCAAGATGCAGCTAAAAATAATTATTAATTTGAAAGCTGGTGGAGCTTAGTATAGATGGCCTATTAGAATGAGTACCACACACTGCTACAGGCCCAAAATTATTCTACAGGCAAGATGCAGCTAAAAAAGCTGGTGGAGCTTAGTATAGATGGCCTATTAGAATGAGTACCACACACTGCTACAGGCCCAAAATTATTCTACAGGCAAGATGCAGCTAAAAATAATTATAATTGAAAGTGGTGGAGTATATTAGGGCGATTAGAATGAGTACCACACACTGCTACAGGCCCAAAATTATTCTACAGGCAAGATGCAGCTAAATAATATTAATTTGAAAGCTGGTGAGCTTAGTATAGATGGCCTATTAGAATGAGTACCACACACTGCTACAGGCCCAAAATTATTTTTCGGCCTAGATACAGCTACAAATTATTAGCAATTTTAAAGCTTAAAACGTTTGGTGAGGTGATTTTAGCAAATCCTCAAGCTTTTACTCTCCCCAAGATGACACAGGGGTAGAAAAGTCCTTGCGGATCCATGATTTGTTAATCTTTATGAACGTGAGTCTGTCTACATTCTCAGTGGGCAGCCACGTGCACTTATCTGTCAGCACACCATAAGCAGCGCTGAACACACGTTCAGAGAGAACGCTGGGTGCGGGGCATGACAAGATCTCCAAGGCGTGAGTGGCGAGCTCCGGCCATTTATCCAGATTGGAAGCCCAAAAAGAGCAAGGGTCCAGTGACATAGTCATGGCTTCGATGTTCAGTTGGAGATACTCCTGTACCATCGTCTCTAGGCGTTGACTATGTGTCTGACTTCTTGTCTCCTGTGGCCTTGCAAAGGATGGGCTAAAAAACTGGTGAAAGGATTCCGCAAAATTGCTGTGAACACCAGCAGATACTGTGTTTCTGTTACGGTTTGAGTGCTGAACACTCGACAGTCCCACGGTTGGTAAGTTAGAACTGTGAGATTCACTACGTGCACCACTGGTGTTTTGTGGAAAAACACATGTAAGATTCTGCAACAGTCTCTGCTGATACTCCTGCATGCGTGAA